>VMDO01009849.1:0-46815 GCA_007922755.1 Pedetes capensis
GACATCAAGGATGAGGACCTGTTCTGGACATGCCAATCTCTGGCAGAGTCATAAAGGAACCAGAGGATGGCTGCTGACTGTGTCAGAAGTGACACAGATCTCTTCCATTCAGTTTACATGGCCATAGCAAGTCAGACAGCAAAGCACAAAGTCAGTGGGGAGGGAAGTACACCTGCCCACTAGGGTAGAATTCAGTGGAAGGGACAGCTAAAGACTATTAAACTAGGAAAATATAATAAATATTGTTGGAAAATTACATTCACATACTTGCATTGAAAATGGATAACAGATGAACAACTTGCCTTTTATTCAAAATGTCCATACCTGCATCTGTTTAGAGCCCTCTGTTTGAGAAAATAATCCTAATGTGGCAGCCAACTGGCAGAAATTGAAGAACTGCAAATTCAATACTTTAGAGTCTCAAGACAATAGCACATATCAGAGGCATCACAAGACAAATGGATGCAGCATCATGATTCTTTCCCAACGGCCTTTCTTTGAGAGACAGAACAAGTTCCTCTCCTTCTCTGAAAATCTCTTCCATGATCTCTTAAATGGGAGCTCTAAAACTATTCAATTTCTAACTGATTTCTAGGTCATTCTGAGGAAGAAGCAGATAAACTGCTAGGAATAGGAGGAGGGTTTGTGCTAAGTATTTGGTGAGAAGGCATTTCATCAATCATGGGGGTCTGTAGGAGCAGCCACCATAGGCTATTCATTTTAATGCCTTCATCACAAAACTCTTTCTTTCTCATTTCACCACCCTCTCTCTCTCTCTGCTCTTCTGTCTCTGTGTCTGTGTCAACACACACACACACACACGCACGCACGCACACACACACACACATGCAGTGATATACCCTACAAACTGTCAGAAATTTATGTGGCTAAGAATCATAGAAGCCACTTTAAAACACAAAGTTATTTTTTCAAATGATCTTATAGATCAGTCATTTAGTGGAGCTGCACAATAAATACATATAATGCAGAGAATGAAAGCAAACTCTAGAGGAAAATAGGGAAGGATAGAGAAAAGAAGGCAAACAGGAAAAGGGAAGGGAACATCATAAGGGAAAGAAAGCAACAAATCTTTGACAATCCTTCCACTGGGGTGTGAGTCTAATTTTCCTACTCTTGAATTTGAAATGGAATTAGAGACTTTCTTTATTAGTAGAATATGGCAGAAGTGACCTTGTAGGCCTTCTGAGGGTAGTGGGCTATATTTTTTAAAAGCCTTACTGCTTCATCCCAGGCCTTTTGGAATGTTTAGTGTTGTGGACAGACTTCTGTTTTCCCAAAAGTATGTTGATGTCCTAACCCCTCCATGCATGTGAATGTGATATTCGGAAATAGGGTCTTTGCAATTATAATCAAATTAACATGAAATTATTCTGGATTAAAGAGGACCCTAAACTGATATTTGGAGATGCACAGATATATGCAGAGGGAATACAGGTATATGAGACAGAGGCAGTGATTGTAGTAATACAGCTACAAACTTGTCAGGGTTTTAGCTCTAGCCCGGCTAAAGTTAGGGCCAAACCCTCAACATAATAACGTGGCCGATGTCGGGAAAGAAGGACCTCAGGAGACCTTCAGATGGTTGGTGAAGGACAGGGAAGGTTTATTGGGGTGCTCCCCTGCTGGAGAGCAAGGAGCAAGCAGCCCCTATGAGCAAGGCTCTATCCCTTTAAGTGCTAGCTCTAGGCCTGCAGCATAGAATGCCACAGGCTAAGTGCTGGTACAGCTCAGCCTTAAAGGCACAGCCACAGCCGCTGATGTTCAGTTGAGGTCCGATGGTCTTGACTCTCGCGGCCCGCCTTCTTTACCCACCTCCTTCCCAAGGATGGGAGGAGTTGGGAGGCTCTTCGTGGCTTGCTAGATGCCTTCAGCTCTTCGGGGCTCCTGGGCTTGATCTCGCAGGCTTGCTAGATGGTCTTGCTGGAGTAGGGAACGCTGGTCCAGGTGATGAGGTTCAGGAGATGGTCAGAGAGGTCAGGATCGGTGGTGCTACAGGGATGATTAGGGGTCCAGGAGCCCTGCTTTTATAGGGTCCTGGAGGGGTCACATGGTGGGGTTCAGCCAATCAGAGCACACAGCTGGCAGGTACAGGGGGCAAACGGACATAACTGCCAAGTAGAGACAGTTATTACCTGCAAGGTGGTGAGGGGAGCCAATCAAAATTAAGCTGGTTAAGGCTGGTCAAGCTGGCCGGGGGCCATCTTTGCTCACTTGATGGGAGGGGCTGTTTTGAGTGAGTGAGATGAGCCCTGGGGTCAACTAGGGGTCAGCCCCACAGGCTGTTATGAGGGACCCTAGCTGGGAAATATTATTTTAAAAATCCCCAACACAAACTAAGCAAGGCCAAAGATTACCAGAATCCACCAAGCTTAGGAAAACACAAAGAATTCTCTACAGCCCTCTGAAGGACCATGGCCCTCTGACACCTTGATTTCACACTCCCAGCCTCCAAAACGGTGAGAAAATAAATTTCTGTCATTTTGAGCCATGCAATTTTTAGAAATTTGTTTTATTAATATGATGGTTAATTTTGATTTTCAATTTAATTGGATTAAGAAATGCTTTAGAGATTAGTAAAGCACACCTCTGGATATGTCTGTGAGGGTGTCTCCAGAGACCATGATGCTGACCTAATGAATGATTTAACCCATTGATGATTCTAAACTTCAAATAGATTATTGGGAGGTGATGAAACTTCCTGGTTGGAGAAAGTAGGTCTCTGTGGTGTATCCCTGAAGAATATATCTTGCTCTGGCCCCTTTCTGTATTTCCTTTGCTCTGCTTCCTGTCTGTCAAGAGGTAAGCTGATCAACCACCCAATCCTACCACCATGCTATTCTTCCTAGGTGCATGAGACCAAGCAACTATGGACTGGACCCTCTGAAACCATTAACCAAAATAGCAAAATAGATCCTTCCTCTCTTACATTGTTTTTGCCAGGCACTCTGTCACAGCTATGAGAAAGCTAATCAACAGAAGTATCCATGGAAACAAATGCACTTAGTTTGGGGATGCTCCCACACTCTATAAAGAATCACAAACCACATGGGGGGACTACAGGTGGATGATGGATGCCCTGGTCACTAGCCAGCATCAACTGTCAGACATTCCACCTGCAGCAATAGGTTGTGAGTGAAGAAGTTATCATGGAAGCTGACCCTCTGTGACCATGAGATGACCTTACCATCCAAGTTGGCCATGTAGAATTTCTGATTGACAAAATTTTGAGCAAAATAAATTGTTTTAAGCTACTAAGTATTAAAGTAATTTGTTACATGGCCATAACTACATGGAACAGAATCTAGTACTTTGAAATAGATAGTTACCATAATGAAAACTTAAAATATACAGCCTTAACTTTGGAAATAGACACCGGGCAGAGATTGGAAACACTTCAAGAAATTTGCTGCTGAAGGCTCAATGTAAAATGAGGAAAGTAGTATTGGAAACTAAAGGAGAAAAAAATCACAGTTATGTCCTGTCAAAATATTTGGCAATATGGTTGCATACCATGACACAGAAAATAAAATACCTGCCTCTTAAATTCTTGAATGTCCTGGAGAGAGTTCTGCATATAAAGTGGAAGTGTCAACTGGAGCAGCAAAACCTTTCTCAAATTTCCAACCAAGAAAATAATAAACAAAGTAAATGGTGTGTGTCCTTAAGTCTGGGGATAGATAAATGGAGGAAAAGGAAGTAGAAAACAAAGAGGAATTTGATAGATCAAGGATGATAACAAGGCTGAGGTTTGGCTCAGTGGTAGAGCACTTGCCTAGTACACAAGAGACACTGGGTTTGATCTCTGACACTTCAAAAAAATTTTTTTAATAATTAACTAATTAAATTTCAAAAAGCACCCTGGTTCAATCCCTGGCACTGTAAAGGAGTCAAAAACATCCATATAATTTGAAATCTCAAAATTTGTTATAGGGCTGCAGGTATAGTTAGTGGTAGAGCGCTGGCCTAGAATGAACAAGGCCCTGTGTTTGATTTCCAGCATCAATGAGAAGAAAGAGAAAAAGAGAGAAAGAGAGAAAGAGAGAAAGAGAGAAAGAGAGAAAGAAAGAAAGAAAGAAAGAGGGAAAGAGAGGGAGAGGAAGGAGAGAGGGAAGGAGGGAGGAAGGAAAGGAGGAAGCAAGGAAGGAAGGATGGAAGGGAGGAAGGAAGGAAACAGAGTGAAAACAAATCCTTGACATTCTTCCAACTGAAAGCTACATTCTGATTTCCCTAACCATGAATCTGGTCTAGTGTTACTCAGTGGTTTATTATACAGCAATGAATCACTGGAACAGATTAAAAAGAAAGGGAAGATCAATTTAAATAGTGAAAATGCCAGGGTGAAAATGAAATGGAAGTTCAACTTTCCCTCTTAATGCCTGGGCTCTTTTTTAGCCATTGGATATTATTAAAATATTTAAAGATTATATATACAGTTGCAACATGGTCACTAAGACAAAGTAACTTCTCTCCATGATATCTGAATGAAGAAATTGTTGTTGTTAGGTGCCACTGAGTTGGATCCAACTCATAACGACCCTATGTACAACAGAATGAAAGAGACACTATATCTGAGTGTGCTTCCAGAATTAGAGAAAAGTCTTAAATAGATTAAAAGTAACAAATTATGAAGAAATAGTTAAATTCTACATAGTCATTATTAAGATAAATTTGATTCTAAGTTTCCAGACAGCCAAAGAGAAAAGGGAAAAATCTATTCCATGTTTCTTATTGGTAGTGAGTAGAAAATATTTCAACTAAAAAAGAGAAAAAAAACTTATTCATGTTAGAGAATTCTGAAAATGGTATCCCATAGGAAATTGTTCCTGAGGATGTCATTATCTCAATGTTTCCAGTTAATACCTTACATAGGGACACATTTCTACAAGTGTGTTTCTGCAGGCTTTTCTCAATGATGAGAATCTATTTCCAAATCTGAACTCAGTTATAGCAATATACAAGACTAAGAAAACATCTCCAAATACAGAACTCTCTTGGTGTTGGTTTTTCTGTTTTTGTTTTATTTTGTTGTCCTCCACTACACTGTAAGTTCTTCACAGAAAATACTTGCTTTTCTTCTCATAGTTCCATACCTATTATCATATAGATACAGTAATGATGGCAAATGATACCATAAAGAAATGCAATCATTCTGTTTTTGTAGAGTACACATTGAGCAAGAGTATTGATTATATGAAGAAGCTAAGTTCATTTCTCTTAAATTGCTCTTGTTGTTTTCAGGTGGCCTGAAGTTGGGTCCAACTCATAGCAGCCCTCATAGAGTTTTCAATGGCTGATTTTTTCAGGAGTGGATGGCCACATCCTTCTTCCATTCTTGAGGTACTGGAGATGGAACCCAGGTCCTCCAAGAATGCAGAGCAGCATTCTACCAACTAAAACAAAGAGTTGGATCTTATTTTTTAGTCACATCTACCAGTCTGCCTTTTATTTGAAGAGTTAAGACAGTTACATTTAGACTTATTAATAGGTATGTGATGATTCCTGTAAATTTTTTTTCTTTCTCTCTGGTTGATTTGAGAATTATTTGTTCTTTTCTTTCTCTCTTATTCTTATTGATGTTTAATGGGTTTAATAGGCCTGGAGTTTAGCTCAGTGGGTAGAGTGTTGCTCTGTGCTCTCTGAAGCCCTGGCTGGGATCAATCCCCAACACTGCAAAACTGGAAGAAGGACATGGCAATCCACTCCCAAAGCAATCTCAAAATCAGAAGCCATTGAAAACCTTATGAATAGCAGAGAAGAACTGACACAGTAGTGGGCATGGCACAGTGTCAAGGAGTGTTTTCTTCTGTTGTACATAGGGTCACTATGAGTTGGACCTGACTCCACAGCACCTAACAACAACAGAGCTGAATATGTTTCTTTGCTAATACTCTTTGTTCATCTATTCTCAGAAAATTTATTCCTTCCTGAGTGCTTGTGATTGTAACTTCCTTCATCATCTGTGCATAGGATTTCTATAAATACTTTCTCCAATCCTGGCTTAGCAGTCATGAATTGCATTACTTTATGCTTATATTGGAAAGTCCTTATTTCTCCATTGATTTCAATGGATAATTTTGCTGGATATAGTAATCTTGATTTGCTGTTGTTAGGTGCCGTTGAGTTGGTGTCTAAGTCATACATACAACAGGTGAAACACTATTGTCAGTGATTCTCTGCTATTCATAGAATTTTCAATGGTGGATTGACTTTTGGGGAGTGGGTCACTGGGTCTTTCTGCCAATCTTGGTTTAGCAGTTACTTATTCTCAGAGCTTGAAATGTATCATTCTATGCTTTCATGACTTTGGGAGTTCCTGCTGAGAAGTTTGATATAATTCTGAGTTTGCCTTTGTAAATAACCTGGCACTTCTTGCTTACAGCTTTCAATAGCCTTTCTCTTTTCTATACTCCTGGTATATTTGCCATAATGCCTATTTGGGGTTCTAAATGCATCCTGTGATTAAGTGCTCATATTTTTTCCTAGATTTGGGAAATTTCCTGCTATAATTTCATTGAATAGGTACTTTACACCTTTAGTTTTCCTCATCCTTGTCTTTGATCCTTCATATCTTTCTTCTACTTGATCTAGTCTACTAGTGTTGATTTCCACTAGGTATATTTTGGGGTTTTATTGTTTGTTATGATTTGATTTGATTTATTGAGTTTCTCATGTCTAAGATTTTTGTTTGTTTTCTTAATTTTAATTTCCTTGTTGAATTTCTCATTCAGTTTGCTGAATTTCTCAGCAGGACTTAAATTTACTTCCTTACTTTATTCATGTGTTAGCTTGAGTCCTCTTTGAGGTTATCAATCATCTTAAGAACTAGACTTTTCATTTTTTTGTCCCATGTTTCAACTATTTCAATATCTTCAGTTTGAGTTATTGATAACCTATAAATTTTTGAAGGAATCCTATTGCCTTGTTTTTTCATAGTTCTTGTGTTTTTATGTTGTCATTTGTTCATCCAGTTGGACAGAAACTTCTTTCAGTTTTTTTTTTTTATGAAAGTCTTAGTGGGCAGCCTTCTGTTGGTGTCTCAATCCCAAGTACTACTCAGAGGAAAGAAAGAAAGATGTCAGTAATCAAAATTATTCAAAAATAAATCAGATGTTTACATGTAGTGAAAAAAATTGAAACATCAACCACACCCCTAATAAGTTAGAAAAGAAAGGAGCTAAGGAGTTTTGGTACTTACAGAATAAAAAAGGAATTTGAACATTAATAAAGGTAAAAGTATTAATCCTCTTGTGATAAAAGTGTTAATAAGTAATAAAAACGTGGATAAAGAAAAAACAGAAGAAGCTATGCAGGAAAGAAAAGGAAAGTACATGGAATAGAAGTATAAGAGAGAATAGTAAGGGATCACACAATATAGTAAAACAGAGTAAGACAAAACACCAGTAAAGAATGAAAAAGAAAGGCTCAGCAAAATTTCTTTTTATTCCATGCATGGAGACGCTTCTTTTTTGTCAAATTTGTCATTTTCCAGTTTACTGGGTGTGGTAAGCAGGGGAGTTTTGAGTTATTTTCTTTCTGAAGTCCAAGCAGGTTATACCAGAAAGACCTATTCACAGGCTGAGCCCCACCCTACCTTTGCCGCTGGGATACACTCTACAATGACTTTGCTGGGCTAAACTACTGCCAGTAGTTTTATGTCTGCAGGTCCAGCCATGCAGGAAGATTGGTAACCATCTGCAACCTTCTCCCACCAGCTGAACCTGAGAACCCCTTGGTTGCAAGTTCTCTCATATCAGAGATGCTCTGCTAGCCTGTATGTGAGCATGGGAAATGCCCAAGCAGTGGTTGTGATTCCACCACATTTACCAACACTGTGAGACTAGAGAAAGCAGTAAAACTAGGGAAATCATTGCTGGTGGGTGAGATAAGGGGTGCTGAGTAATCTCATGTGCCATGGCCATGCTGGGACCCATCATAGCACACAAACACATGCTTATAGTCATATATGCCTATAGTTGATATCTCTCCCCTTCCCAGAGTCTGGTCTGCAGATCTCCAAGTATAATCAACCCCAGCTTCTCTCTATATTACTGTGCATGCTTCCTTCCCAAATTGACCTGCATGGTAAATATGAATCCAAGTTACAACCAGTTTCTTGGGTTCACACTAATTCTTGGGGTGGTCACTCACTTACCAATGGAGAGGGGCAAGACTTTGGGTCTTGGAGATATAAAAATGTAGGGCCTTCTCTTCCTGGCCATAAGGTTTGACTCTCTTAAGATGATTCCCCACTACAGCTTCATTGAGCAAGCTAGGAATTGCAGGAGGCCCCCTCTGTTATTGGCTTGCTGCAAGGACTGCAGACCTCCAATCCTGAAATATATGTGCTCAGTGTACCAAGTTGTTTCCCAACACAGCCTACCAAGACTTTCCTGTTCTGTTTTGCTTAAAGCCCTGCTTGAGGCAATGGCAAGATTCTCCTTGCTCTCAACCATTTTTCATAGTCCCCTCTGTTGTCTTCTGTTATTTCTTTCATAAATCTGAAGTTCAATATTTCTGGATTTCAACTGGTCTCTGTCTGCTGCTAACTATTGCCCTCCTGTGCCTTTCCATACTACCCAACTCTGTCTACAGTTATGTTCTGTTTCAAACTCATGGAAATGCAGGAAAGTGCTGGGTGTCTAGCCCACCACCTTCCTTCCCTCTCCCAAATTCACTTTCTTTCAGAGGTGGAAGACCTCATCTTTAGACTCAATGAAATCTTGAAGTCATTTGTTTATGTCGCATTGAAATGCATAGTAATACATAAATGTGAGTGATAATATATGGAATTCTGGCAAACACAAAGTTACTACTATGATGAGAGTTATCTAAATGCACTTCTCTTTTTCTTTTCTACAATGCATTGTAGTGTGAAAAGTTTATAGCCTGTAGCTCATACAGAACTAAAGCAGAGCTTCACTTACTAGAATATTGGAGAGCAAGTGGTTCATGCTGGTTAAACATTAAAATATCCCGGAAGGCTTGGGAAAAAAATCAAGACCACCAGCATCATTAAAAAATAGACATTATCAGTAGCAACTACACTATTAAAGCTGAATTGTGGGATGGCAAGAGGAAATCACTGCACAAGTTTGGTAAAGATTTGCAAGGAGAGCTTCACAGGGCTGTTTAATGCTTAGGCAGCTGACTTTTATTACCATCTCAAGGGCCAGATCCAACTAAAACTCTCCCTAGTCTTCATTCTACATTGTGCTAAAATGGAATGGAGCAAAGAGATTTAATGTCTTTGCAACTGAAGAAAAAAAAAGAAAACAAAAAACTCTGTAAAGCAGCCTGGTATGTAGCACTTACCTCCTCAGCAAGGAATAATATCTGCTTTGGGGGTAGAGGGAGAGTGAAGGTGATCCCCTCTATCTTACATCATTATGAAGATAACAAGTTACAAATATAGGCAGATTTGACTGGAAAAATGTTTGGTAGTTGTTATTGTGGAAACTCACACGTAGCCCCATTAAAACAACTCATACTTTTTATGAATGTGTGTTCAATTGGCAAGGGCAAATTAAAGAGCAAAGACTGAATACTCTCCCACAGGGAGCTTATGATCTACACAAGAAGAAAGAGTAAGAAGAGGATGCTTTAATTAGAATTACCTCAAGAGATCAACTGGTCCAGTGACTTTCAAATTCTCTTTCCATCAGTCCTAGAAGAACCATCTAAAGGCACAGGAGAGGAAGGAAGACTAGCTCAGTAGAAGTCTCTCCTATCAACCCAGTTTAAGCATAGGGACTCTACCTTGATACACCATATGTTAGATTTCTTTAAAATATCTTCTGTGTTGAGGCCACTGACAATAAAATTTGAAGAATGTTTAAGAAAACAATTTGCCAAAACCGGGTGCATTGGTTTTAATCCCCACAAATTGGCAGGGTGAGGTAGGATGACAATTTGGGGCCAGAGGCACCCTAAGTAATTTAGCAAGACCCTATCTCTAAAAAAAAAATTTTTAATGGATTGGAGGGGCAGCCTCGTCATAAACACTTGCAAAGTATGTGTAAGGCCCTAGATTCAACCCCCAAGTACCATTGGGGAGAAAAAAAGAAGAGAAAAGAAAAAAGGAAAGTATATGTCTTTTGTGATAGATATATGTTGCTTTGCTTTCCTAACATCTATTTTCTCCTTTTTGAATAACTAATTTGCCCAAGGAGATCACAGTTCCTTCATTGCCTATAATTCAGAAAGAATAGGTCCTATCACCATTGATTACAATAGTAAACCTAGTTGGTCAATTCATTCATTGTATTCAGTCACTTCTGAGGATGTTGATTGTAGAACCAAGTAAATCAAAATCTTGGACCATCTCAACCTTTTCTCCATTAATCATGAAGTTTCTTAATCCACTTGTAAGGACTTTTGTTGATGTTGTGGCATAATGCATACTAAAGGCTGTGTTTTTTGATCTTCATCAGTAATGTTTCAAATCCTCTTCACTTTCACCAAGCAGAGTTGTGTCATCTGTGTAACACAAGTTGCTGAGTCTTCCTCCAACCATGACACCACATTCTTCTTCATAAAATCTACCATCTCAGATTATTTGTTTGGCATAGAGATTGAAGAGGAATGGCAAAAGAATACAGCACTGATGCATAATTTTCTTGACTTTAAACTAGGCAGTGTTTCCTAGTTTTGTTCGAGCCACTGCCTCCTGGTCCATGTACAGATTTCTCACGAGTACAACTGAGTTCTATGGTATTCCCATTCTTCTCAAGGTTATGTGTGGTTTTTAAGTGCTATCAAGTCAGTGTCTAACTCATAGCAACCCTATGTACAGCAGGCAAAACAGTATTGTTAATATTTCTCTGTTATTCATAGTGTTTTCAATGGCTGACTGTTTTTTAGGAGTGGGTTGCTGGGTCCTTCTCCCAAGCCTACAGTACCTGGTATTCCCAGGTGTTCTCCCATCCAAGTACTAATCAGGCCCAATTCTGCTTAGCTTCCCACATCTGATGGGATCAGATGCCACAGGTGTGTAGCTACAGGCACTCAAAGTTATAGAAAAACATTTATTATGATCCATACATTCAAATGCTTTTCCATAGTCAATAAAACATAGATATATTTTCTAGTATTCTCCACTTTCAGCTAATATTCATCTGACATCAGCAATGATGTCCCTACTTCCATGCCCCCTTCTGAATCTGGCTTGAATTTCCAGCAGTTCCCTATCTAAATACTGTTGCAGTCACTTTTGAATTATGTTTAGCAAAATTTTACTTGCATTTGATATTAATGATACCATTCAATAGTTTTCACATTTGCTAGGATCCCCTTTCTTGGGTATATGCACAAATATGGATCTCTTCCAATCAGTTGGCTTGTTGTTATTGTTGGTGTTAGGTGCCGTCGAGTTGGTATCCGACTCATAGTGACCCTCATAGGGTTTTCAATGGCTGAGTGCTTCGGGATTGCCTTGGGAGTGGATTGCCAGGTCCTTCTCCCATTTTTGCGGTGCTGGGAATTGAACTCGGGACCTCAGAGACTGCAGCGCAGCGCTCTACCCACTGAGCCATAATCAGTTGGCTAGGTAGCTGTTTTCCAAATCTCTTGACATAGACAATTTAGTACCTCCAGTGCTGCATCTATTTGTTGAGACCTCTGTTGGCATTCCATCAATTCTTGGAGCCTTATGTTTTACCAATACCTTCAAGGCAGCTTCCGCTTTACCAATGCCTTCAAGGCAGGTATCCTTCAATACCATTGGTTCCTGATCATATGAGACCACCTTAAATGGTTGGTCATCCATCAATTCTTTTTTATATAATTACTTTTTGTATGTCTTCCATCTTCTTTTGATATTTCCTGCATTATTTAATACTTTCCTTGTAGAATCCCTCACTATTGTCACTCAAGATGTGAATTTTTTCTTCAATTCTTTAAGCTTAAGAAAAGCAGAACATGTTCTTCCCATTTGATTTTCTATATATAGCTCTATGAACATGTCATTACAATATTTGATTTTGTCTTCTTGAGCTCATCTTTGAAATCTTCTGTTTAGTTCTTTAACTTCGTGATGTCTTCCTTTTACTTTAGCTGCTCAGTGTTCAAGGGTAAGTTTCAGAGTCTCTTTTGACATGTAATTGTGTCTTTTCTTTTTTTCCTGTCTTTTAAATAACTTTTTGTTTTCTAATGAATAATGTCTTTGATGTCATTCTGTAATTAGTCTGGTCTTTGATCATTAGTGTCTAATGCATCAAAGGTGTTCTTTAGGTGGTCTCAACTCAGGTTGGATATACTCAAAATCATACCTTTGCTCTTATATATTTGTTCTAATTTTCTTCAGTTTCATTTTGAACCTGCATGTGAGCAGTTGATGGTTCTATCCACAATGAGCACCTGGTCTTGTTCTAACTATTGATATTGAGCTTTTCCAGCATATCTTTCCACAATTTTAGTCAATTTGGTTCCTGTATGTACCATTTGGTGAATTTTATGTGTATAGTCACTGTTTATATTGGTTAAAAAAATGTATTTTTTTAACCAATGAAAAGGTAGTTGGTCTGACAAAATTCCATCAAGCAATCTCCAGCACTGTTTCTGTCACAAAGACCATATTTTCCAACTACTGAGCCTTCTTTGTTTCCAACTTTTGTATTCCAACCCCCAGTAATTATCAGTGCATCCTGTTTGCTTGTTCAATCAATTTCAGATTGCAGGAGCTAGTAAAAATCTTCCTTATCTTCATTTGTAGCTTTAGTAGTAGGTGCATAAATTTGGATAACAGTCATTAACTGGCCTTCCTTGTAGACATATGGATATTATTCTATCATTGACAGCATTCTACTTTAGGGCAGATCTTGAGATGCCTTTTTTGATGATGAATGCAACCCCATTTCTCTTTAATCTGACATTCCCAACATAGTAGACCATCTAATTATCTGACGCAAAATGGCCTATGCCAGTCCATTTTAGCTCACTGATGCCTAGAATTTTGATGTTTATGTGTTCTGTTTCCCTTTTGTTGATTTCTAATTTTCCTAGATTCATACTACATACATTCTACATTATAATTATTAATGGGTATTTACAGTAGTTCCTTCTCATTTAGAGTCATGCCACATTAGTAAATGGAAGTCCCTGGGGCTTTTCTCCATTCCTGTCATTAAGATAGACTCTACTTTGAAGAAGCAATCCTTCCCCAGTCATCCTTTGAGTGCCTTCCAACCTGGGGGGATCATTTTCAGGCAGTATATTTGACAGTGTTTCTCTACTATTCATAGGGTTTTCAATGGCTAATTTTTTCAGGAGCCAGTCAGTCATGTCCTTCTCCCTAGTCTGTCTTAGACTGGAAGCTCATTTGAAACCTATCCACCATGGGTGACTCTGTTCATGTGTGTAATAATGATGGCATGGCTATCACCATCACCACAACATGCAAGCTCACACGGTACAGCAAACTGATAGACACCAGGCAAGAAACCAAAAGATGCACTGCATTGGGAAAGGCTGTTGCAAAAGACTTCTTTAAAGTGTTGAAAAATTGTCACATTGAAGATGAAGGTGCACCTTGCTCATGCCATACTATTTTAGGCACATAATATAGTTGTGAAAGCTGGACAATGAATAAGGAAGACAGAGAAGAATTGATGCTTCTGAATTATGGTACTAGAGACAAATATTAACTATACAATGGACTACCAAAAGTATCAACAGATCTGTCCTAGTAGAAGTGCAACCAGAGTGCTTCTTGGAAGCAAGGATGACTAGACTGTGTCTTATATATTTTGGACATGTTACCAGGATGGACCTATCCCTGGAGAATGACATGTTTGGAAGAGTGGCAGGTCAATGAAAAAAGATACACTCTCAACTAGATAGACTGATGCAGTGTCTGCAATTATGGGCTTAAACATAAAAAGATCATGTGCCTGGTACAGAATCAGGGAATGTTTTTTCATTCTGTTATACATAGGGTTACTATGAGTTAGAGTTGATTGGATGGCAACTAACAACAACAACAAAATTTAGTCACAATAACTGATTAGAGAAAGAATGTATCTCTCAAGGCAGAGTGAAGAGAGCCAAAGGGCTCTCAGAGTAGATAGCATCTATTAGGATCACTGAGAGGATATTATTGAATCTGTAGCTGCTGGAAAACATTTTCTAGAGTTGGGTGTCCAACCAAGGAAAAAGCTTCCATGTTTTGCATTTTCAAAATTCAACTTTGAATCACTATTCTTGAGGTCTTAATTATATAGCAGATAAATGCTCTTTTTCATCTTAAGAACAATGCATCCCAACCTATGTTGATTTTTAAAACAGAACTGAGGTCCTTTTTAAGTAAAGTGATTTACCCAGGGTCCCAAATATATTCAGTTGGAACTCAATGATTCTCTTTGTGCTTTTCCCACTAGAACCTGTAAACACATTTAGTATTTCTAAAAACTGGTGTAAACATCTAAAACACATCTTATTTTAAATTCACTAGAGGATCACATAGGAGAAGTACCCTACAGCCCACTACCCAATTAGCCATCGAAAACCCTACAAATAGCAGAGAAGCACTGACATAATACCAGGCATGGCACAGAGTCAGGTAGTGGTTCCTTCTGTTGTACATAGGTCACTATGAGTCCGACCTGACTCAACAGCACCTATCAAAAACAACAGGATCAAATAATCTAGTATGTTCTCTTCATTGTATTTGTGAATTAAGATTTTCATACATGCTGACTTGAGTATTTGCTTTCATTCCAATGAAGCTTTGTCAACCCAAGGCTGTGGTTCAGGGACCTCAGAGGAAGATCACCTACCTAAGCCATGAGCCTCTGTAAACACACGTTAGCATTTCAGAGTTTGTTTTGCTTACCCAGAATAATTGAATCTTTAGCCTTCTCTTTCAAAAAACAGAAGTACACTTGCTATAATTGACCATGTCAGAGTTAAATAAAATATTTCATGGAAATTATATGCACCTTGTTGTTGTTATTAGGTGCCATCGAGTCAAGTCGGACTCATAGCAACCCTCAGAGGGTTTTCAATGGCTGTTTCAAGATTGCCTTGGCATGCCCTTGCCATGCCCTTTTCCCATTTTTTGGGGGTGCTGGGAATCGAACTTGGGACCTCAGAGACTGCAGAGCAGCGCTCTACCAACTGAGCTAAATCCTAGGACCCTAAATTTGCACATTTCCAAGAAAAATATTTCACAACTGCCCTCTTTTTATGAATTTTTACTTTTAAGTTAAGAAATTTTTGCGAATGTATAAAGAAATAAAATATAGTTCATTTTGCTCTATGATTAACTAGTTGCCTGATTTTTGAACAAGTAATTTTATCTCTGAGGTTTTTTTCTTCTAGGTATTTTGGCTAGAAAAAGTCTTCACTAAAGTCCCTTTTAAATCTGGAAATTTCTGAAACTTTTAACTTAAAACATATCATAAACTGCAAAAAGCTAAAATGTGGTAAAGAACTGCCTTCCACACTTTGGTAGGGTACTGGCTATGGGCAGCTGAAATGGGGTAGCTCAATACAGAAATGGTGGATTGATTTTTGGAGGTGGGTTGCTGGGTCCTTTCCCAAGCCTACAGCATCTGGTGTTCCCTGGTGGTCTCCCATCCAAGCACTAACCAGGCCCAACCCTGCTTAGCTTCCAAGATCTCACGGGATGGGACATCACAGTGCTAGGGCTGCAGGTCTACCCTGTGAGTGTCTTCTCTAATTATACTTCCTAGTCTTCCACCCAACTCCATACTTCAATATTTATTGTATGTTTTCCCAGATGATTGAAGGTACTAAAAAATCAACCCCTAATAAGGGAGGGAATTACTGTGGCATAAAAATATTTCAAGTATATAAACTCTCAATGCTATAGTTAACTACAAAGAGAACACCATGGCACACAAAATTAGTTTTGGCACCCTTCACACCCTCCTCAGAGAATCATTTTTCCCTTCAAGTTTCAAATGCCTAGTTAGACAGAGTCCACCTTTTTGGTCTTCTCCTAAATCCTTTCCTTTTTCTCTATCTAATGGAGGCATCTGTACTCTCATTTTCCTCCCTCTCCCTATTTTGCCTTCTTTCTTTTTCTAGGTCTCCATCATTTTCTGTTTTTTAAATTGACTTTTGTGGAACTCCTTCTCTATCCCAAATTCTTGACAGCTTTTTTCAGCCCAACTATTTTTACATATCACCATCTCATTCATGCTACATTTAAATTTTATCATAGAATTTATCTTGCCAAAAAGGACATAGCAAAGGGAGATAGGGCTCAAGGTATGCTGAAACATATGCAAAAACAAAAGAGAGACAGTGGTAAAGAGAAAGGAATTTAGGAACTGAGAATTATCCTGGCTTTTCTTCATTTTATTTGAAGAATTCCCAAATCCCCAATGGTTACTGGCCATAGGGGAGGAGACAATTGAAAACCTTCAGCAAAAATGAGTAGAGAGAGAACAAGCTTCTTGATAAGAACTATTTTGGATGCCTTCTTCAAAAGTCTCAACGTAGTTATAATAAAAGCTTTCACAAAATTCTAAAATTGCAAGAGAAATGGAGAAACATTCATTTATTACCTTTTTAGAGACAGTAGATAACTTCTCTCTTGTTGTTAGGTGACCCTATTACAACAGGTGAAACATTATTGTCAGTGCTTCTCTGCTATTCATAGGGTTTTCAATGGTGGAATGATTTCAATAGCAGAGTGGGTTGCCGGGTCCTTCTCTCAAGCCTATAGTATCTGGTGTTCCCAGGAGGTCTCCCATCCAAGTACTAACCAGGCCCAACCCTGCTTAGCTTCCAAGATCTGACAGATCAGATGCCACAGTGCTATGGCTGCAGGCAGACAACTTCTCTAACCCATGAGAATTGAGAGGGTTAAACAAAAAAAGCTAAACCAAGAAAATTATCATTCTTTGTTCAGGTTTTTGATACAATCCATTCAGAAAAAATAATATTTACTTTGCCCATTATTTATTATTAATCAGAGATCACATTAAAATTGTAAAAGCCAGTATATGGTATTTTCAGATGATAGGATGAAGAGTGAGTTTTTAAAATCTTTTTTCTTTCTACTCACTGAAAATCTTTATTTAAGTAAATTTACTTAAATTTTAAGAAAAGTTATTATCAATCTGTGGTTCCAATTTCCTATAATTTCCATCTGATGCAGCAAGATTTTAGAGGCACGGTACAGTGAGATATGCTAGGTTATATAATAACAACCCCCAAATCTCAGTAGCTTCCTAAAACAATGATTTATGTTCATGCTCCATGTTTATCCTGAATCAGCTAGTAGTTATGCTTTGAGGTAGAATAAATATGACTATTTTGGACATTTTAAAATTCCATGACTGAGGGGAAGAATGTTGTCAACAGTCCTATAGAAGACTCTTTTAATAATCATTCATCCATTTATTCACTCATTCAGCATCCCAATAGGTAGACAAACACCATTTAAGGTTCCTATAATACATCATTTAAAGAAAAAAAAAACATACATACAAAGCCAGGAGCAGTGGCACATACCTTTAATCTCAATGACTCAAGGAGGTAGAGGCAGGAGGATGGCAAGTTCAAGGGCAAAGACATCCTGGGTAATTTAGCCAGACCCTGTCTCAAAATGCAAAGTAAAACAAATGTGCTTCGGGTATGGCTTAGTGGTTGAGGACTTGCAAAAAGTATGTGTGAGGCCCTGAGTTCAACTTCCCAGTATCATGAAAAAGAAAAAAGACGAAAGAAAGAAAGAGAAAGAAGAAAAAAGAAAGAAAGAAAGAAAGAAAGAAAGAAAGAAAGAAAGAAAGAAAGAAAGGGAACACAATAAAAACTGTCAAAGCAAAAATTGCATCATACCCATTTAAATAAACAAGGAAACCTTTACTCAGGGCTACTAAAATCCAAGACAGACCAAAACTTAGTTTGTATTAAACTCTCCTGATACAAAGAACAGGAAATGTTTTTGTTTTTGTTTTTGTTTTGGAAAAACATGTAAACAAGCTTATTATTCTCAATCACAAAGAATTTTATGTCATGAAAATATACATGAGTATATAAGGAGTGTTTTGTGTTTGGTTTTCCAGTCATCTCAGTAAAACTGAGATAATACAAAGTTTGTCAGAGTGACTTCTCAGATTAATAAATATAGTTGAGTGGGTTTTGTTTCCTTTTTGGCTACTGACTACATTGCTTTGACATTTGTACTTTTAGAATAAAAACCAGAAGGTAATCATTTCCCACATGGCAGTTGAATATAGGACTTTACATTCAGTAACTCACCTCACCTTACTTATTTTTGTTACCTAGTCAGAACAGGAAATTTTTAAAGAGGTATGATAAGAAACAAGTGTAGTGGCACATGCATGAAATCCCAGGACTCAGGAGGCTGAGGCAGGAGTTTGTGCTTCTAGGGAAGTCTGGGACACAGAGGGAGACCCTGTCTCAGAACTGTAAACAAAGAAGAAAGAAAAAAAGATAGGAAGGTAGGAAGGATGGATGGAAGGAAAGAAGGAAGGAAGGAGAGAGAAAGAAGAAAGAAAGAAAGAAAGAAAGAAAGAAAGAAAGAAAGAAAGAAAGAAAGAGAGAAGAGACAAGAAAAGAAAGAGGGAGAGAGGAAGGGACAGAAGAAGGGAAAGAAAAGAGAAAAGAAAAAAGAAAAGAAAAGAAAAGGAAAGAAAAGAAAAAAGAAAGGGATGCAGGGAGGAAAGAAGAAAAAGAAAAACCTATATGGATGGAAACTATAGTGAATGTAATGTATACTTGAAAATTACTGAGAGTTTATCTTAAATGTTCATGATTTGAGAAGGATGACAGTGAAATAGGAAATTAGGACCTCCCAACACTTGTCCCTCTAAGGAAATATTAATTTGAACTACTATCCCTATGTGAAAATATCTTCACAAGAGCTAAAGAAATCAGGTGACAAAGCCAGGTGACTTGACTCACTTCAGTAATCTCAGCGGCCCCAGAGGTAGAGGTTGGAAGATTGCAAATTGGAGACCAGAGGCAGTCTCTGTAATTAAGACCCTGTCGCAATCTAAAAAGTATATATATATATATATATATATATATATATATATATATATATATATATATATATATATAAAAGGGCTGGGGTACAGCTCAGTGTTACTGCACTTGCAAATCATGCAAATGGAAAGCCCTAGGTTTAAGCCCCCAGGACTAAGAAAGAAAGAAAGAAAGAAAGAGAGAGAGAGAGAGAAGGGAGGGAGGGAGGGAGGATCAGGTGATAGATTATAGCATCTGTCATACTACATACAGCATGCTGTCTATAGAAAAGATGTGCTGAAGAGGGTAGGCCATTACCTAGGACATCCCCCAACAACCCCAAGCAGTGCAGTGTAGACAGAGAGAAACACTTTCCACATTGAGGAAAGAAAGGAAAAAGAATATTAGACTTTGCCTTGGACACCAAAATTGGACTTCCTTAGTAAAACACGCCTGCAGCTATAGCCCTGTGGCATCCGATCCCGTCAGATCTCGGAGCTAAGCAGGGTCGGGCCTGGTTAGTACCTGGATGGGAGACCGCCTGGGAACACCAGAAGCTGTAGGCTTGGGAGAAGGACCTGGCAACCCCCTCCCAAAAATCAATCTGCCATTGAAAACTCTATGAACAACAGAGAAGCACTGACAATTGTGTTTCCCCTGTTGTACAGAGGGTCGCCATGAGTCGGCTACCGACTCAACGGCACCTAACAACAACAACAACAACAACAACAACAAGTAAAACACAGTGCCAGGCAGGCCCTTGTGGCTCCAGACACCAAGCCAATATCTGCAGACTGCGCCTCAGGGCCCATCACAGATCTGGTTCCCCTACACTGCCAGAACCACCATAACAGTGGATCTGGACTTGAGGTTCACTCTAGTACCAGGGCCAGCCCCACACTCAGGTTATAGGCCTGTCTTAGGGTCAGGAGAGTCTCAAATGGCCCCTAACTCCAAACTTCCCCTAGCCTTAGGCTAGCCCCACTGCCCTAGGCCATAGGCTTGCCCCAACACCAGGCTGACCCCTGCAAGCCCTAGTTATCAGGCTGGTATCCATTTGGCCCCAAGTCCAGGCCAGAAACTGTGGATAGACTCAATGCCCACCCTGTGCCAGCCCAGTCCCTGTGCCCCAGAATCCAGGCTCACCCAAGCGCTATACCTGCCCAGATCATGTAGGCCCATGTAGCCTCAGGCTACAGGCTAATCTCAGTGCCAGGTGAGCATCCAGCCTCAGGTACCAGGCTAGCACCAGTGGATATAGGATCCAGACCCACACAGTACCTCGTGCTGCCACCATACCTTCAAGGTCAGCCCCTTCAGCCATATGGTCCAGGAGACCCCAGGTATAGTCCCATCACAGTAGAGCCCAGAAGTGATCCAGACTGCATGGATTCAGGCTCCAGAACCACCCTGTGGACCCAGGTTCTAGTCCAGGTCCATGGTCCAAGGACCCAGGCCAGTTCTTGCTTACCTAGCCTCCTGGCCAGCACCTGCATATCCAGTCTCCAAGTCATTCACCTGCAGCTCCTATGTCACCAGTACCAGGCCAGCACATATGAATCTAGGTTCTAAATTAGCCCTCTATGCTAGTCAGCTTTCTATTGTTATAACAAAATGTCCAAGAAAATCAACTTTAAAGAGGAAAGATTTATTTTTGCTCATACTTTTAGTTTTTAGTCAATGATTACTTTTTGTTTATGGGCCTGTGGTGTGGCAGAAAATCGTGAGGGGGAGGGTGTGGTAGAGGAACTTTACTCATCTCTTGGTGACCTGGAAGCAAATAAAGAGAAAAAGAGGAAAGAGCCAAGTATAAAATATAGTCCTCAAGGGCACTGCCCCAAGGACCCACTCCCTTCTCCTCTTAAGTTTCTATCACCTCCCAGTAGTTCATCAAATTTCAAATCAGTGAATTAATCCATTGATGACATCAGAATCCTCATGACACAATCACTTTCCAAAAGCCTATCTCCTAGTAACCAAGCATCTAGCAGGTGGCCTTTGGGGGACATTTTAGGTCTGAACCAAAACATCCCCATGGACCCAGGCTCTATGCCTGCCCCAGCTCAAGGACAGTCCCAGGTTCTAGGCTAGTTCTCATAGCCCTGATTCTCAGTAGACTGAAGGGGCCAGGCTTATTCCAAGAGAACCAGGGCCAGACTCATCTCAGTAGATCTTGGTGCCAAGCTGGTCTCCACAGACCAAGGCTCTGGGACCACTGCTGCAGCCCCAGGCTGCAAACCTGCCCCTGCGGTCCCAATATCCAAGCCTTCCCTCGTAGATTTAGGATATTTGTCCACTCAGCAACTGCATAATCCCTATGGGTATAACCATAGACCCATCCTAACAAACTCATATGCCAGGCCTATTCCAGCTGGCCACTGAAAGCTCAGGCACTCATACTTATAGACCATACCAGCACCAGGTAAGCCCCTTGGAATACAGGCTTCAGGCCCACTCTCACAGACACAGGCTCCAGGGCCACCAATGAAGACCCAATCACTAGGTCCACCATAGTACATCTGGACTCTATGGCCCACTTTGTGAATTCCAGATTCTGACCTGCTTTCCTGCTGACCCAGATGCCAGGCAGGCTTGCTTGGTGACTCTGGCAGTAAGTTCATCCATGGACCATACCAAAAAGCCTGTCCAGAATATGTGGAAAGGCTAAAAAGTGAAGTACTTTCCCAGAAGTCAGTTTACAAAGACTGGAATAAGCCCCTAGTACTTCAAATACACAAACAGCAATGAATGGACACAAAGATCAAGAACAATCATAGAAACATGTTGCCAACAAAGGAACAAAATAAATCACTAATAACTGACCTTAAATAAATTGATTTTTATAAATTATCTGGCAAAGAATTTGAAATAGTTATTTTAACAAAGCTCAGATAACTTCAAGAAAATACAGAGAAAAATTTCAATAAAAAGAAAACCAAAAAATAGATATTAATAGAGACATTTAATTGTGTGTGTGTGTGTGTGTGTGTGTGTGTGTGTGTGTGTTAGTGACTGAACTCAGGGCCTCACAAATGCTCAGCTACTGAGCTATACCTCAGCCCTAAATTATTTTTTTAGTCAGAATTTAGTTTGGTATCTGGTAAGGATCTACTTAACCTACTTCCTAGTTCCTAGATGGTTCATAGATAACTATTATTTCAGTATGACCTTACATTGCAGAGGGGAAGAGAACTGTTTGGAGCCTCTTTTATAAGAATACTAATCCCATTTGTGAGAGCTCTGCCTTCATGACCTGTCACTTCCCAAAGGCCTCACTTCCTAATACCATCACCTTAGGCATTACAATTTAAGAATAGGAATGTTTAGGGGCACATACAGGCCATAGAAAAAGGAGAAGGTAGAAATATGCATTGTTTTAAAATTTATATCCCCCCAAAAATTCATTTGTTGAAATTTAGTCACCACTACAATTACATAAGGAGGTGAGACCTTGGGAGGTGATTAGGTCAAAAGGGCAGAATCCTAATATACAGTGCCCTTATAAAATATACACCAAAGAGCTGCCTTGCCTTTTCCATCATGTGAAGACACAATTAGAAGAAGCCAACCTGGTGCAAGGCCTTGACTTCAACCCCCAGTACTACAATCTATCAATCAGACAATAAATAAAATGAGGCCCTAGAGTGGGTCCAAATCCAATATAATTTCCTTATGAGAAGAGATTAAGTCACAAATACAGAGGGCTAACCATGTGAAAATACAGGTAAAAGAGCCAAACTTCACCACACACCAAATCAACCAGGGCCTTGATCTTGGACTTTTCAGCCTCCAGAACCATGAGATACATATTTCTCGTGTTCATAAGCTATTTAGTTTATGAAATCTTGTTATAATACCTGAAATGAACTAAAACAATATAGAAATTTGGAAGTCACATTGTAGGTAATAGTTAACACCAGAAACTAGATGAGATTGGCAAAAAAAAAAAAAAAAAAAGAGGAGAGGAAAATAAAATAGAAAAAAAAAGAGCATATAGAGTGAAGGGAAGTTCTGAGCAATTGGACATTCCTACATCTAAAACACTATGTAAAGAGAAGGAACCAACAAAACAGATCAGTAAGTAACATACAAAATTATAGAGAGCAAAACAAAAGAGAGTAATATCTTAAAAGCTACACAAAGAAAAAAATTTGTAGTGTTTGATCCAAAGTCCTTTGGTTATGTCCATTTTCTGTTTAAAAGGAATCAAAGTCATCAGATGTGGAAAATAGGGAGGTGTTATGTCCTGAATCGTGTTTTTCCAAAGATGAGACATTGAAGTCCTAGCCCCTGGTGTCTCAGAATGGGATTGTATTTGGATATAGAGTTTTTAAAGAGGGAATCAATTTAAAATAACATCATTAGCTGGGCACCTTGAGGCACATCTGTAATCCCAGACACTCAGGAGACTGAAGCAGAAAGATTGCAAGTTCAAGTTCAAGGCCAGATGTAGCCTGCACAGCTTAGTAGGAACCTGTCTCAAAATAAAATAAAGTAGGTGGGGAGACTAGGGCTCAGTGGCAAAGCACTTGCCTAGTATGTGCAAAGCCTTGGCTTCAGCCCCCAGTACTACAATCTGTCAATCAACCAATCAATAAAATGAGGTCTTAGAGTGGTTCCAAATCCAATATAACCTCCTATGAGAAGAGATTAAGTCACAAATATAGAGGGATAACCATGTGAAAACACCAGTAAAAGCCATTTGCAAGCCAAGAAGAGACAACTCAGATGTAATCAATACTGTCTACACCTTGAACTCAGACTTCTAGCATCCAGAATTGTGAAATTATAACTTTCCATTATTTAAGGTACCCCAGCTGTTACTTTTGCTATAGAGTACTAACAAACTAATACAAGTTGTTTGAGGAACAATAAGACCAAATGAATTTCTTGCCTAGGAGAACAGGAGAATTAGTGGACTAAAGATAGGAGTATTATTGCTAGGTAGCATTGATGTTGCTAGGTGGTATTTTCATAAATTTAAGGAGAGACTAATCCAGTTAAGACTATGAACTATTCTCTAGCCCCACTCAACTTGAAAGTGAACAATTTCAGAATAGCTGGAGAAATGAATTTTAAATAAGGATGTTGGTTTTGCCAAGAGAGCTCAACAAGAAAAATGGGAATATTTATCATGTCTGATCATAGAATTTAAGCAGGGAAAGGTTGCAATAGTGACATATTCAGGTAAGAGACAGTGAAATGGAAGAATGAATGAATGAATTTGGAAGTAGAGATTGTGTTTTGGAGGGAAGAATTTGGACAGATGAGAAGTTGTAACTGGACAGTGGTTTATATGAAATTCTGAAATCTTGGAGTCATCAATGATAAGATCTTGAGATTTGTTACCAAATTTCTTTGTTTCAGAATCACTGAGAAAACCTGCTAAATATAGTTTTATGGGCCCCATATCTAAAATTTCTAGTTTTAAAGGTTCTGATTCAGGAGACCCACAATTTTGGATTCCTATGAAGAATGAATCTCCTGAATGATGCAAAAGGTGTATACCCTTTGAGAACCACTATCTACAGGGTAAAAGTAGAATGAGTGTCTGATATAAAAATGATGTCAAGGTCACTGAGGAGAGGAATTCAGTGAACTTACATGGAAGCTATTGGAGAAATTTATTAAAATGAATTGAAACAATAATAGTACTAGCGAGCTAAGAATTAATATTAAGAAATTATTGGTTAAGACCTTTGAAGTGCACAGGTGTCTAGATAAAAGATTAGATGCATACTTCTGTGTTTCTGAGGATAATTTTTAAGTAAATTTTCAAGCATAAAAAATTAGTATGAATCGATGTATGCAATTGCCGTGGTTTGAATATTTGTGTTCTCCCCAAATGGATCCCTAATCCCATATGTGATAGTACTTGAATGTGGTGCCTTTGGGAAGTGATTAGTCTGTAAGGGAAGGATCTTCATGAATGGAATTTGTTCTTCACAAAACAAACTGATCTATTTTGATCTAGTCTTCATCATAAGAATTTTTAAGAAAAAAATATTTGAAGGCCAATGATATGAGAATCTTCTTAATAACATATTGATAGAAAGCAATCCAGTCTCTGCAAAAGAACTTAAAATGTTTGGGAATTTACCATATCTCATTATATGCTTAGATAACTCCAACATTTTGAAAGTTCTTCTCACACTAGGCAAAATCTGCCTCCCTATAACTTTGATCAATTTGTTCACATTCTTGCTTTGGGCTATTTAATTGCTGGTAGAGATTTTAGTTGCTTCCCTAAAGGCAGAAGACTTAATGTTTTGTAACTATTATTGATCTTTGGCCATCTTGGCCTGTAGGTGGGCAGCTAGATAATTTATTTCTCTTTGAGGTTCTCTGATAGTATTCCTGGTATATGTTTTCTGTTTTACTTCTTGAAGCTTTCATTTCTTTATACAAAGAAATTTCAACACTTTTTTTAGTTTTTTGGATTGTCTGTCAGCTTTACTTTTTACATAAATATCAATTAGCTCTCAATTATAAAGTATATAGGTGAAAGCATACCAATATATATTTATAGTACAAATGAAAGATTAGGAAAATTTATATTAAATATTATGAAAAATATCAATACTGCAAGGCAAGAATATAAAATAAAAATATATATAATGAAGATTAATGAGCATGGGGTATTAAATGAGAAGGTATAAAACCTGAATATGAGCCCACAAAATGAAGAATAGAAAAATTTTGATGAGCAAATATAATAAATAACAAAAAATAATTCCATTGAAATTAAGAAAATGTAAAAGAAATTCAAATTCATTCCTGGATATAGAAGAGAGGTTTCCCCCACAAAAAATGAAACTTATTTGTTAAAAATGGTATATTTATTTTTAGGTATTCAAACTTCAGTCACCTTCAAAGTACTCTACTTGTGATGCAATATACTAATCAAGACTTTGTGTGTGTGTGTGTGTGTATGTGTGTGTGTGTGTGTGTGTGTGTGTGTGTGTGTGGTACGTGTGTGTGGTACTCAGGGATACAACTCAGTTCACTCTACCACAGGGCTGAACCCCAAGCCCATTTTTTTATTTGAGACAGTGTCTCACTAAGTTAGATAGGCTGCCTCTGGCCTCTAACTCACCATCCTCCTTCCTCACCCTCTTGAGTCACTGGAATTACAGGTGTGCACCACCATGCCCAGGACAAGACATTTATTTCCACTTTTCAAAAGAGGTTTTGAACTTGTCAATTTTGAAGCAGTACAGTGCTTCTGCAGTTTTTTGTTTCACTAAGTCAACATCAGTAAGACATTTCCCTTTGAAGACTTTTCTCATCCAGGGAAACAAGCAAAAAAAGTTACATGGGGCAAAATCGGATGAAGAGGTAGGGTGAGGCACAAGGGTCATGCCATTTTTTGGTCCAAAACTGCTGAACACTCAAGCACGGTGAGGCAGGTGCATTGTCATTTTGGAAAAAACAGTCTTACTACAAACAGTCTTACTACTTACTACAACTCAGGACATTTCCACAAATCATGATACAATTGTCTCAAAACTTCTAGGTGAAAACTTCAGTTGATTGACTGAGAGGAATAAATTCTGAGTGCACAAAGACTCTCACATCAAAGAAACAGATGATCATTGTTTTCACATTCGTTTCTGGTTTTTTTTAGGGGAGGTACACTTTGGATATATCACATTTTTCACACAGAATATCGTGAGAAGCAAAGACAAATATCCTATGAATTATCAGATATAAAAGACAAATTACCTATAATGGAAAGGCAATTAGAGACAAAAGATGTCTCAATCACAATTGGGGGCTGCAAAATTGTGGACTCATATTTTCAAATACCTAAAAACCAAGAGGGTCACTATGAGTCAAACCCAACTTGATGGCATCTAACAACAACTACAACAAAAACCAAGAAACAGAAACTAAAGTGTATGCTCAGCTAGACCATCTCTCAAGAGTGACAACAAAATATAATTATTTTCAGAAAAAAATAATTACATGGAAAACTTATAAATCACTGCTATTAACTATAAAAATATATTATGAAAAGGAAATAT
The DNA here is from genome assembly GCA_007922755.1 of Pedetes capensis. NCBI lineage: Eukaryota > Metazoa > Chordata > Mammalia > Rodentia > Pedetidae > Pedetes > Pedetes capensis. The sequence goes on from VMDO01009849.1 coordinate 27,006, forward strand.
CAAATTCTTAAAATTGGTGGATTAAAGGAGTAATGTATGCACAAAAACTGATAAATCTGTGGATAAAAATAAATTTGCCTTGACCATAAAAATAAAAATGTACTCCTCAGGCATAATGCCAAACAGAGATTGCAAGTAGGTGGATAGAAAATGATAAGCAAGGATTAAGGCAAAAGGTATTATCAGGTGGAAAAGAGATGTTTCATTATGAGTAAAAGAACAATTCTCTAAGAATATATCATAAGCTTGAACCAAGATGGACAGAAAAATATAGCATTAAAAATGTGAATTAAAATCAACATAACAGAGAGTATCAGGGAAGATGATGGAGTAAAATTACCAGAGATCTATCCAGACAACAATTGCACTGGTGGAATATCTGATATCTGTTTTGGAACTCTGAATTCTTTTGAAGACATGCAACTTGCAGGGGCAAGGTTGAATTGTAAATTATCATTAATGTGGTCAATTACTGTTTTTAGTTCTCAGTATAGTAGCAGCTATTCATGCCACCCCTGTTTATCCTCATGCTAGAAAGTTATATATGCATTCCTGAAATAATCTTTCCACAGTTTATAGAAACCAGGATGGGAAAAAAGGACCCACTCACCTAAGTATCAGGGACCTGTGCTCTGATTCCTGTCCACAGCTTCTGGTCACAGAACTACAGACAAACAGGAGGTAGCCATTGCTACAGTACCTTTCTCTATTGTGGCAAGCCGTTTCCCTCTGGATGATGTGACTTTATGAGGATCTAAAGAGTTAACAGCTTTTCTTTCACCCTCTGCCTTCAGTTTTCTCTTTTTCTCCTTTTGAAAGTCAGACACTGAAGACTAGAACATTCAAAAACAACTACAAATTTGGGGAAAATTAGAAAGTCATTGTTCATGCCCACAAGAAGAATCAGGCTCACAAAAGACCTGGGAGACACTGAGTTTACACTTCTCACTGATCTTCAGCACAGAGACTGCATACAATATTTTTTTAAAAGCAAAAACATCAAAACTCCAAATCAAAAAATTAAAAATGAGTCCTAAGGAAAGGAAGGACTTTTATTTTTATTTCCAAAGTTACCACATTATTAAACTTAAATGTTCAGCTTTCTAAAATAACAAGAGAATCATAAAGATGTAAGAAAGTACGGTACATTCAAAGGAAAAGCACAAACCAACAAACACTTTTCTCATCCAGGGAAACAAAGCAAAAAAAGTTACATGGGGCAAAATTGGATGAATAGTTAGGGAGTCCCAAAAAATGACCTGATGGACAATCTACGTGTCAGAGATTTTAGATAAACTGTTTTAAGGATGCTGAAATAGCTAAAGGAAGGAGACAAAGTCAAGAAAACAAAGCATGGGCAAAATAGAAATACCAATAAAATTATAGAAAATACAAAAGGAAAACAAAAAGAGAAAAATAGAGAGCTGGAAATTATAGTAACCCAAATAAAAAAGCCCTGGGAGAGATTCAAAGGCAAATTTTATTAGGTAGAAGAATCGGAAAACTTGAAAATAGGATAATGGAAATTATCAAGTTCAAAGAAAAGAAATAAAAATGATTGGGGAAAACTATACAGCCTACAGGACTTGTCAGACACCATTCAGCAGAACAACATAAGCATTGTAGGAGTCCCAGAAGAGAGAAGGGCAGAAAGATTATTTGAAGAAATAATGGCTGAAAACTTTTCAAATTTCCTGAAAGAAATCAATATAAAGATCAAAGGAACTCAAGAATTCTAAGTAATAGAAACATGAAGACTCACATCAAGACACATTATAGATAAATTTCAGAAAACCAAAGAGAGAGAGAATTTTGATAGCAAAATAGAGAACTGATTCATCACATACAAGGCATCCTCAATAAGGTTATCAATAGATTTCTCTTCAGAAGTTTTGAAGGACAGAAAGCATTGGGCTAATAGAGTCAAAGTGCTAAAAGACAAAAAAATCTATCAAACAATAATTTTATATCAGGAAAATTGTCCATCAAAATTGTGGAAGAAATTAAGGCATTGCCAGGTTAAAAAAAAAAAATCATTGGTGCCTGTTACTATTAGCCCAATCCTGAAAGAAGTGCTAAAGAGAGTCCTGCAGATTGGAGTAAAAGGATTGTAGATAGTAACGTGGAGCCAAATAAAGAAATGAAGATCTCGGCAGAGGTAAATATGTGGGCAATTTTAAAAGATCTTATTTTTATAAGAATGTTGTATAACTAAGCTTATTGTTTTCTATATGATCTATGAGACTAATATATTTTTAGAAAATATTTATTAGTATAAAAATAACTATTATTATAACTGGTTTCTGACCCCACATTTTGTTTTCTACATAGTCTAAGAGATAATACATTCAAATAATATTTATCTTTTTGGACATACAACATATAAAGGTGTAACTTTGTAACATCATCAACTGATGTGTGTGGAAAGAGCTATCAAGGAAAGAGGATTTTTACATATTATTAATGTTTAGTCAATATCACTAATTAGGAAAAGACAAATCAAAACTGCAGAGACACAACCTAATACCCATGAGGATAGCTACTAAAAGATATGAAAGTTGGTAACAATATGGAGAAGTTGGACTCCTGTGCACTACTGGTTGGAATGTAAAATGGTACAGCCACTTTAGATAACAATGTTCCTAAAAAGTCTTGAAATGGAATTACCATATGATCCTGCAATTCTATCTTTTGGTACATACTCAAAAGAATTAAAAGCTAGGTCTCAAAGAAATATTTTTTACACCCCACATTCTTAACAGCATGGCTCACAATCACTAAAACATGGAAACAAGCCACATTTCCATCAACACATGAATGGATAAACAAAATGTGGTACATACATACTATGTAAGATTATTTATTAGTAAAAAGGAAGGATATTCTGACACCTGCAGCAACATGAATGAACTTTGAAATCATTATGCTAATTTAAATAAGGCAGTCAAAAAAAGACAAATATAGCGTGATTCCATTTATAGGAAGTACTCGAGTAGTCAAAAAAAATAGTGATAGAAAGTAGAATGGTAGTTTCTGGGGCTAGGAGGATGAAGGAATGGGATTTATTGCTTAATGGTTAGACTTTCACTCTTGCAAGATGAAGAAAATCCTGGAGATAAATGGTTATGATTGTGCAACAACATGAATGTACATAATGTCACTGAACTGTTCACTCAAAAATAGTTAAGATAATGTTTTTTATGTATTTTGTCACAAAAGAAAAACTTGGGGAAAAATCAATGGAACGTCATTGTAAAACTAATAATATTATAATAAATGTCTTCTGAGGGCTACAGGCTCATCTGTTCCCTCAATTTCACATTTAATGATAGACATTTAGAACTTTGTTATATATACAGTATTAAGAATATATTTATAAAAATGGAACTTTTTATTGTAATTTTTGACATGTTTATTAAGTACATAAAGAATGGAATTGATGTGTGATTCACAAATTAGGTTCTTTTTTTTTTTTTTTTTTTGCGGTACTAGGGGTTGAAACCAGGGCCTGGACCACTGAGCTGCACCCCCAGCCCATTTTGTAGATTTTATTATTTTCTGAGACAGGGTCTCGCTAAGTTACACTGACTGTCTCTGGTCTTGAACTTGCGATACTCCTGCCTCCTCCTCCCCAGCCACTGGGATTACAGGCGTGCGCCACCACGCCCGGCTACAAATTAGGTTCTTAAAGGAAACAGTGATAACAGAAAATTTTCTATGAAGCTAGCTAAAGAAAACAAAACATGATGTAGTTCTTCATTTGCAACACCTTAACTGCAGAGGACTGAATGTCAGCCTAGCCTACAGATGTCTGTTTTAGACTGAGTTCCCATTTTTGCTGCTACTTCCTGCATCTGCTATCTGGAACTCTATTCTCAACTGGGTGGAGACAATTCAGGAAGATCTGTGGCTGCTGAAATCTTCTGCCTTCATTCTACACTTCCAGTTATCTGCTTTATTTCTGTCCTGACCCTAAGTGCATGTATCTTTCAAATATCTCATCTGATTAGACAAGCCTTGAAAGAGGGAGCAACAACATTTCCTTCTCATTTCACAGGCATATTTGCTCCATGATATTCTCTTCCATTTTACAACTACAGAATGTTTGCTTTGCTTCTACAATCATATGAAAAATGTTGTTTGGAACACATGTTGTTAGGTGCCGTCGAGTCAGTATCCGACTCAAAGTGACCCTCATAGGGTTTTCAATGGCTATTTCGGGATTGCCTTGGGAGTGGATTGCCAGGTCCTTCTCCCATTTTTGCGGTGCTGGGAATTGAACTCGGAACCTCAGAGACTGCAGCGCAGCGCTCTACCCACTGAGCCAAATCCCAGCCCAAATAAATATCTTAATTTTGGCCTTGTATATGGCTATATTTTACGGCTGTCATTTGTGTCTTCATAAGAATGAATTTGTTTAAAAGTTAGGTATAGGGGTCTAGATGCATGCTTAAGTAAGACTAGACTTTATTATTATTATTATTATTATTATTATTATTATTATTATTTTGGTCCTAGGGGTTGAACTCAGGGCCTCATGCTTGCATGCCGCAAGTGCTATACCACTGAGCTGCAAACCCAGTCCATTTTTTTACTTTAAGAGACAGGGTTTTGCTAAATTACACAGACTGCCTCTGGTCTCAAACTTGCGATCCTCTTGCCTCTGTCTCCCAAGTTGCTGGGGTTATAGGCGTGTGCCACCACACCTGGCTCGGATTTGTTATCTTTAAATCCAAAAATTCTAAATCTTCACTGATTTTATTGCCTACTTCTATTGTTGGTATTGTTGTTGTTAGGTGCCGTCGAGTCGGTATTATCTGACTCATAGCGACCTTCAGAGGGTTTTCAATGGCTGACTGTTTCAGGACTGCCTTGGGAATGGATTGCCAGGCCCTTCTCCCATTTTTGGGGTGCTGGGAATTGAACTCAGGACCTCAGAGGCTGCAGTGCAGCTCTCTACCAACTGAGCCCAGCCCAAAAAATGTATTCAACATTCTTAGCCATTGTTGTTGTTGTTGTTGTTAGGTGCCGTGGAGTCAGTATCCGACTCATAGCGACCCTCAGAGGGTTTTCAATGGCTGACTGTTTCGGGATTGCCTTGGGAGTGGATTGCCAGGTCCTTCTCCCATTTTGGCTGTGTTGGGAATTGAACTCTGGACCTCAGAGACTCCAGCGCAGCACTCTACCAACTGAGCTAAATCCCAGCCCTTTACTTCTATTACTTCTATTACTCCTCATAAAATAGTATTCTCAAATAGATTATAGATTTGGTTGATAGAGTCAAGCCTTTATAAAATCTTGACCTAATACACATGTAGAAAAATACCTCATTAAAAGGCATTACATTGTTTCGGGTATATAAGAATAATTTCTAATAAATGGGCATAAACCATGCAACAAAGAAAGTCTTAACAATATAAAAATAACTGCTTAAAGAACAATTTCTTTGCCAGGCGAGGTGGCGAATGCCTGTGATCCCAGCGACTTGGGAGGTGGAGGCAGGAGGATCACAAGTTTGAGACCAGAGGCAGTCTACGTAACTTAGTGAGACCCTGTCTCAAAAACAGTAAAAAAATTAAATGGGCTGGGGGTGCAGCTCAGTCTTCCAGTACTTGCAGAGCATGCAAGTGCGAGGCCCTGGGTTCAACCCCAAGTACCATAAAAAAAAAAAAAGAATAATTTCTTTGATGTTAATGTTATAAATTAGAAATTAGCAACAAAAAATTAAGTGGAAGAACCAAAAAACTCTTCGAATTTAAAAACCACTTTCATATGTTAAATGTGCTACAGAATTCAAAATTGAAATAATGATGTATTTAAAACAACAAAATGCTATGTATTCAGTAATTAAATCTGTATTTATATAGAAATATATTGCCTTACAAATATACATGCAATGATATTCTAATCAATAAATGATATCAAATTAATCATCAATACATATGTTATACTACAGGTCTCTAATGACAAATAAGACAAGAACTTCAAGATATATTATTAATTGAGCTGGGCACAGTGGCACACACCTGTAACCCCAGAGGATCAGGAGGCAGAGGCAGGAGGATCGCATGTTCGAGACAAGAGGCAGTCTGCATAACTTAGCGAGACCCTGTCTCAAAAAAGTAAAAAAATGGGCTGGGGGTGCATTTCAGTGGGCCAGCACTTGTAGAGCATGCAAGTGGGAGGCCCTGGGTTCAACCCCCAGTACCACAAAAAAATAAACAAAATATTAAAAAACAAAATTTAAAAAAATTTAAAAAATTAAAAAGATATATTGTTAATCATTAAAATGAGAAGAAAAACAACTAATTTGAGCTCTCAGGAAACACTTGGGAATCTTTCTGCAATAGGACAAGAATGGACTTAAGGAAGGTACAAAAGTAAATTAAAACCTTTATAAATCTGATTATATTGTTTTAAGTGTATCATAGATACATTATGCCAATTTTAAAATATCAATAGCAGATTGGAAAATGATATTTGCAATGGATAAACTGTTAAAAATAATTGATTTGTACATACATTTAAAACTATATAAAAGAATGATGGAGAAGAAAATTATGAGAATGGACAGACAGGTCAAACAAGAGGAAACAAAATTGCTACATATTTAAAAAGAATATTTTTTTAGTAATCTGAGAGATGTAAATTAAAGCAACAATGAGTATCATATCATTACGTATAGCCAAAAGTAAATAAATAAAAACATGAAAATACCACTTGCTACCAAGGATATGGAGACATGTGTATTATTACACAGCAGGAATAAGAGAATAAGTATCTATTTTTTAAGTGATTGAGAACAATTTGAAACTACCAAATAAAGTTGAAAATTGTCACTGTGAGCACATTTGCACAATGATGGCCATTAAAGCATTATTTATAAATTTTAAAAAAGCAAAGCAGCAATTTAAGTACTCATTAGTAGGGAAATAGATACATGTAGAATATTTGTAGACTTTCAAGTGTATACAATGAAATAGTTTAGGTCCATTAAAATGTATGAATTACATTAAATTGATTAAACAGATGAATACAGAAAGCAATGCTGAGCAAAAACAGATGCAGAAACATGTATGATGTATCATTTATATACAGTATATATAAACAAGTCAGAATACACTGTTGTTTGCTCATAAATACATGGATGTACGGTGAGGTTATACACAAAAACTTCAAAACAGTGACTACACCTCAGAGTAGGCAATGAGATGTTGCACAGTGAAGAATTCAATTATATTTGAGGTTTTTGAAATTTTAAAATGTTCCTGAAGCAAATATGGTAAAATGTTAATGTTTGATAAATTTGAGTTTTGAATTTGTTTTATTGTGTGACTATGTATAATCTTTTGTTCCTGGAAATAACCCAGAATTTTAAGCAACTATTTTAAAAATAAAAGAAAGTAAAAATTTTATTAAAAATAAAGAGTTTGATGAAAGGATGCAACCCAATATGTATTAGTGGATGTTTATAGAGGAGGGAATTAGAGATTTGTTTTGTACTTTTCTCTAAATCTAAATTTTTCTGATTTTTCTTAGAATGTTTTACTCATTATTAGAAAAAGTCATTTTATTTAAAAAGAAAACATCTCTAGATCTCCTTTGAACACTTCTGAAACTAAGCTGCCAACATACTGAAGGTGATATGGCTTGAGAGCATTTCATTTCTTTGAAAAGTTAACAGAAGAATATTTTGGATCTCTTTCAACCCCACCTGAAGGGCTGCCTTCACAATGCTAACTACAAATATGGATGCCAAAGTTGATTGTCCTCAGGATCAGTGGGACAGAGTGATGTCTTGGTAATGAAATTTACGACACTGGAGTTTAGATCGGTTGCTGGAGTGCTGCTGTGTGCTCTCTGAGACCCTCCATTCAATCCACTTCCAGAGCACTCCCTAAATAATCAGCCATTGAAAATCTGATGAGAGTAGCTGTGAGTCTAGACCAGACTCCAGGGCACCTAATAACAAGAAGGAGTAAAATCTTTCCAAAAAGATGCAAATGTTCAAATTAAGTGCGCTCTTTTTTGTCCTTTCTAAAGAGTACTTTGTTGCTTGTTGTTGTCCGCTGCCATGGAGTTGGATCCATAGAGACCGTAGAGTCTCTACAGACTATGTACAACAGCAGAAAACACTCCCTGATACTGTGCCATAGCCTGCAGCATGGCAGTACTTCTCTGCTATTCATAAGATTTTCAATGGTTGATTGTTTCAGGGGTGGGTTGCAGGGTCCTTCTCTCAAACCTACAGTATGTAGTATTACCAGGCAGTCTCCTATTCAAGTACTAACCAAGAAGCCTGACCCTGCTTAGCTTCCAAAATCTGATGAGATCTGTCACCAGGGTGGAACTTGTTGTTGTTAGATGCCATCCAATCAGGTCTGACTTCGCAATCCTATATACAACAGAAAAAGACACTCTCCAACACTGTGCCATACATGTGATCCTTTTATGTGTAAGTTCATTGTTGCAGGCACTGCATTAATCCATTTAATTGAGAATCTTTCTGTTTTTCATTGACCTGCCACTCTCCCAAACATGATGTCCTTCTCCAGCGATTTGTCTTTCTTAACAATGTCCAAAGTACATAAGACGCAGTCTAGCCTATCCTTGCTTCCAAGGAGCACTCTGGTTGCACTTCTAGGAAAGGTCTGTTTGTTCTTTTGTCAGTCCATGGTATATTCAATATTCATCTCCAGCACCCTAATTCAAAACCATCAGTTCTTCTTCTGTCTCCTTAATTCAACATCCAGATTTCACAAGCATATGATGTAGCTGATAATTACAGGGCATGAATTAGGCGCACCTTCATTTTCAATGTGAAGTCTTTTCAACACTTTACAGACGTCTTTTGCAATGGCTTTCCCCTATGCAATGCATCTTTTGGTTTCTTGACTGCTGCTTCAGTTGGTGTTGATTACAGAACCATGTAAAACAAAATCTTGGACAACCTCAGTCTTTTCTGCATTTGTCATGAAGTTGCTTACTGACTCACTTGTAAGGACTTTTGTTTCGTTGGTGTTGAGGCACAATCCATACCGAGGACTGTGTCTTTGATCTTCATCAGTAAGTGTTTCAAGTCCTTTTAGTGTCAACAAGCAAAGTTGTGTTATCTGCATACCACGAGTTGTTAATGAGTATTAATCCAATCCTGATGCCACATTCTTCATAAAGTCCAGCTTCTCAGATTATTTGCTCAGTATAGAGATTAAAGAGGTGTGCATACCTTTCCTGACTTTAAACTAGGTACTGTTTCCTTGTTCTGTCCAAATGACTGTCTCCTAGTCCACATACAGATTCCTTATAGTACAATTACGTGCTCTGATATTCTCATTTTTTGCAATGTTATCCAAAATTTGTTGTGATCAACACAAATGCCTTTGCATGGCCAATAAAACACAGATAGAAATCTTTCTGGCATTCTCTGCTTTCAGCTAATATCCTTCCGACATTAACAATTGTGTCCCTTGTTCCATACCCTCTTCTGAGTCTGGCTTGATCTGGCACTTGCCTGTTAATATACTCTGAAGTCACATTTGAATGATCTTTGTTCTTATTGTTAGGTGCCGTAAAGTCAAGTCTGACTCATAGCGACCCTATGTCAGCAGATCGAAACACTTCCCGATTCTGTGCCAGGCAAACGATCTTATTTATGTTTAAGCCCATTGTTGCAGACAATGTCAATCCATCCAGTTGCAGACTGTGTCAATCCATCTGGTGGAGGGTTTTCTTCTTTTGCGTTGACCTGCCACTCTCCCAAACATGATGTCCTTCTCCAGGGATTCATCTCTCCTGACTAGATGTCCGAAATATGTAAGATGCTGTTTGGCCATTCTTGCTTCCAAGGAGCACTCTGGTTGCACTTCTTCCAAGACAGATTTGTTGGTTCTTTTGGCAGTCCATGGTATATTCAATAGACGTCTCCAGCACTGCAATTCAAAAGCATCAATTCTTTTTCTGTCTCTCTTGTTCAGTGTCCAGCTTTCACAACCATATGATGGCACTGAAATACCATAGCATGAGTCACATGCACCATTGTCTTCAATGTGACACATTTCCTTTTCAATATTCTAAAGAGATCTTTTGCCATAGCTTTTCCTAGAGCAATGCATCTTTTGATTTCTTGACTGCTGCTTCCGTGGGTGTTGATTATAGAGCCAAGCAAAGCAAAATCTTGGACAACCTCAATCTTTTCTCCATTTATTGTGAAGTTGTGTGCTGACCCAATCGTAAGGATTTTTATTTTGTTGATGTTTAGTTGTAACCCACATTGAAGGCTATGATCTTTGATCTTCATCAGTAAATGTTTTAAATCCTCTTCACTTTCAGCAAGCAGAGTGGTGTCATCTGCATAACGCAGGTTGTTAATGAGTCTTCCTCCAATCTTGATGCCATGTTCTTCCTCATAAAGTCCAGCTTCTCAAATTATTTGCTCAGCGTATAAATTGAAGAGATTTGGTGAAAGTATACAGCCCTGACGCACACCTTTCTCAACTTTAAACCACTCAGTGTTTCCTTGTTCTATTTGAACAACTGCCTCCTGGTTCATGTATAGATTTCTCATGAGCACAATTAGGTGTTCTGGTATTCCCATTTTCCAAAGTGTTATCCATAATTTGTTATGATCCACACAATCAAATGCTTTTGCATAGACAATAAAACATAGATAGACATCTTTCTGATATTCTCTGCTTTCAGCTAACATCCACCTGACATCAGCAATGATGTCCCTGGTGCCCTGCCCTCTTCTGAATCCCGCTTGATTTTCCAGTAATTCCCTGTCTATATAGTGCTGCAGTCACTTCTGAATGATCTTTAGTAGAATTTTGCTGGTGTGCGATATTAATAATATTGTCCAATAGTTTGCACATTCAGTTGGATCCCCTTTTTTGGGAATAGGCACAAATATGGATCTCTTCTAGTCAGTTGGCCAAGTAGCTGTTTACCAAATCTGTTGGCATAAACATGTTAACACCTCCAGTGCTGCATCTGTTTGTTGAAACATCTCTATTGGTATCCCATCAATTCCTGGAGCCTTGTGTTTCACCAGTTCTTTCAAGGCAGCTTCCACTTCGTCCTTCAACACCATTGGTTCCTCTTCATGTGCAACCTCTTGGAATGGTTGGTCATCTACCAATTGTTTCTTGTATAATCACTCTGTGTATTCTTCCCATCTTCTTCTGATGTTTCCTGCATCATTTAATATTTTCCCTATAGAGTCTTTCACTACTGCCACTCGAGGCTTGAATTTTTTCTTCATTTCCTTAAGCTTGAGAAACACAGAGTGCGTTCTCCCCTCTTAGTTTTCTGCCTCCAGCTCCTTGCACATGTCATTATATTTGTTTTTGTCTTCTCGAGCAGCCTTCTGAAATCTTCTGTTTAGTTCCTTAACTTCATCATGTCTTCCTTTTGCTTTAGCTGCTTGACTTTCAAGGGCAAGGTCCAGTGTCTCTTTTGACATGTAATTTGATCTTTTCTTTTTTTCTTGTCTTTTTAAGAACTTTTTGCTTCCTTCTTGAATGATATCTTTTATGTCATGCCACCATTCTTCTGGTCTCCTGTCATTTGTGTCTAATGCATTAAACCTATTTTTGAGGTGGTCTCTGAACTCAGGTGGGATACACTCAGGGTCATACCGTGGCTCTTGTATAGTTGTTCTAATTTTCTTCAGCTTCAGTTTGAACTTGCATATGAGAAGTTGATGGTCTGATCCACAGTCAGCACCTGGTCCTGTTCTGACATTTTGTACAAAGCTTTTCCATCGTCTCTTTCCACATATGTAGTCAATTTGATTCCTGTATATTCCATCTGGTGAAATCCCTGTGTATAGTCTCTGTTTATGATGTTGAAAAAATGTATTTGCAATGAAAAGGTCATTGGTCTGACAAAATTCTATCATGCGATCTCCAGCTTTGTTTCTGTCACCAAGACCATATTTTCCAACTACTGAGCCTTCTTCTTTGTTTCCAACCTTTGCATTCCAGTCACCAGTGATTATCAGTATGTCTTGATTGCATGTTTCATCTATTTCAGATTGCAGAAGCTGATAGAAGTCTTCCCTTTCTTCATTTGTGGCCTTAGTGGTGGGTGCATAAATTTGAACAATAGTCATATTAACCGGCCTTCCTTGTAGGTGTATGGATATTATTCTATCACTGACAACATTGTATTTCATGACAGATCTTGAAATGTCTTTTTTGATGATGCATGCAACCCCATTTCTCTTTAGTTTATCATTCCCAGCATAGTAGACCATATGATTGTCTGACTCAAAATGGCCTATGCTGGTCCATTTTAGCTCACTGATGCCTAGAATGTCAATGTTCATGCACTCCATTTCTCTTTTAATAATTTCTAATTTGCCTAGATTCATACTACGTACATTCCATGTTCCAATTATTAATGCATGTTTACAGTTGTTTCTCCTCATTTTGAGTCATGCCACATCAGCAAGTTGCGCACCCTGGGGTTTTACTCCATTTCCTTCATCATGGTAGACTCTACTTGGAGAAGGCAACACTTCCCCAGTAGTCTTTTGAGTGCCTTCCAACCTGGAGGCCTCATTTTCCGGCACTATATCTGACAGTGTTTCTTTGCTATCCATCGGCTTTTCAGTGGCTAGTTGTTTCGGGCGTGGCTCGCCAGGTCCTACTCCCTAGTCTGTCTTAGTCTGGAAGCTCAGCTGAAAACCTGTCCACCATGGGTAACCTTGCTCATGTCCGAGGTTACAGTGGCAGAGCTCTCAGCCTCATCACAACATGCAAGCCCCCACAGGGCAGCAAACTGACAGACGTGTGGGGGGAATGATCTTGAGCAAAATTTTACTTGCATGAGGTGGTACTTAGAATATATAATTTAGGCAGTTTGGTTTACAAAAATCAGATCAATATCTCCTGCCTGGTTTTGACTGATACTCATTTGCTGGGAGATAAAGGGATGACTTTTATAAGTTTCTTCATGATACTGGGCTCTTAGATTGATACTGATTTTTTTAAAAGACGGTAAAACTTTTTTATTAAGTTAAACACCAAACTCAACATGTCAAAGGAGAATAAGGATCTTGGATCTGCAGAAAGCATAGCTTTGTGTCCCCATCTTCTCTAGTACCTAGTCATGCTTATTTGACATAATTTGCCCCTAAATTAGTTATATTTTGGAGATTTTTTACAATAGTTATACCAAAAAAATACATTTGCTCCATAAGGCATTTAATATAACCCTGTATATTTATTGATTTTTTTTTCAAGGTCTTTTTTTTTTTTCTTGGTGGTACTAGGGGTTGAACCTAGGGCCTTATGCTTGTATCCTCTGCAAGTGCTGGACTACTGAGCTGTACCCTCAGCCCTTTTTTTTTTTTTTTTTTTTTTTTTTTTTTTTTTTTTTTTTTTTTTTTTTTTTTTTTTTTTTTTTTTTTTTTTTTTTTTTTTTTTTTTTTTGAGACAGGGTCTCACTAAGTTATGTGGACTGCCTCTGGTCTCGAACTTACAATCCTCCTGCCTCCACCTCCCAAGCTGCTGGGATTACAGGCATTCACACCGTGCCAGGCTGTCAACATCTTTCTTGACACTTTTAAGAATTGTCACCCTCAGCATCTCTTTCCTTAAACTTAGAAAATGTGATTTTTATCATATGTCATGGGTTTAGGCAGCAAGCACACCCTTTAGGCTGATTATATATTCTCAGAATTCTTTGGGTTAATTAATAATGGGCACTGTCTCAGTCTGCAGAGAATTCTAAGCTTGCATTCCTGGAATGGAGGAGAAATAAACAGTGAATTTTCCCAGTTTTGTTGAGTGCTTTATAACATTTCTTAGAAAAATCTGAGACCAATGTTTTCCAAAAGCAAATAGTTTATGGAACTTTTACTTTTCTAAAAATTCTTAGGCTTTGTTCTTCTTAGGTATCACTTCCTTTATATAGTAGGTGGATAGTTATGCCTGTGCATGCACTCACTTGTGTATACACACACACACACACACACACACACACACACACACACACACACAGAATCTGAATTAGATATTCTATTGACAAGCTTTGGAAGGAGAGATGTTTTGAGATTCAAACGGACTGTTCCATGGTTTCTAATCATTGCAAGCCTGATGTTTTGCAACATTAAGCCATTCCTTCTAGCTTACCATGGGAATATATTTCCATATTGTTTACTGTTGATATATTGAGAGAGATAAGAATTAGAATTCATTTGCCATTTAATTTTTCTCCCAAAGTGACTTAAAAAGGTCATCTAATACCTATATTTCTTCTATTTCTAGAATATTTTTTATTTAATATATCAGAAATCTTTGTGTCAAGGTAATTTTTTTGATGAGGCTCTTATGATTTTAGCACAATGGTTTTATTTATTTGAATAAATAAGAATTCTGCCTGATTCTGGCCAACAAATAGGAGAAAATAGAAATGCTACTACTGAAAACTTCTAACTTAAAATAAGTTACTGTGTTTTTCCTTACACTGAATAGTCCACACAATATTATAAAACTCTGTTTTTTTAATTTTAATACTAACCTACTCTTAAATCTTATTCCATGATATTGAGGCCTCTCTGATCTAATACAAATTTTCTTACATGAAGCTTTAATTTTATTTATTGAGTTTTCTGGTAAGATATAATTTCTTCTCTGTCTCCTTGTCAATTTCCCACTCTTCATCCTCTGAGCCTATAGGTTAAAAAAAAAAGTGTAAAAGAAAAAAAAAATAGAAGTAACCAAAACAGAAGCAAAAACCTACAGGGAAGCTGAGATTCAAAAACTCCAGGAGAATCTAGAGAAATTTTTTAAACAAATAAGACATGAAGCACAAATACTGAAATAAGAACCCAGTTATATTTGTGAGCTACGTTTGCTTTATGACCCAAACAGGACTTCAAATAGATTCCAGAAAAGAAAGTGCAAAGAACACTGTGCTGTATTTCCTTTATGTCCCCAGAATTTAGCATATACCTGATATAGAATATATTTCCAGTAAGTAATTGTTGAAATGAGTAAATGAACAAGTGAAAATTAAAGCAGCAAAATAGATGTAATCTTAAAAATCTGTCCAAATCCTAGAACCATTTCATAATACTCCTTCCCTTTTACCAAGACTTCCTGTGCTAAATTCTAATGCAGTGGCACAGTGAGAGCTGAAGAGGTAAAACATTCCACATAACCCATAACCAAAGATTCTAAGCTCTAAGCTTGTAAAAGCACTCTCAGACTTGGCAAACGCTGATTCCTAGGGCCACCACCCAGAGATTCTGTTTCAGCAATCGAGTGATAGGGCATAGAGATCTAAATTTTTAATAAATATCTCGAATGATTTGGGTTTAGATAACCTAGGAATCATATTTGGAAAAAACAACTAAATGGATCTTCAATAAATATTTAATGGGTGAGTAAACTTGAGGAAGACATCACCTGCTTAGACATCATTGCTCCTGTTTTGTTCAGGATAAATCAATGTCTTCAATTGGCAGATAAAATAACAACAAGACCAACATTTTAAGTATTTACTAGGGTCATTCACAATTGTTTGCCCTGGAAAATAACCTGTACAAACCACTAATGACCATCAGTTTTGTAATACCTTCCCTTTGAAACTAGAAATCTTTTGGAACTCTATGACACTGCTAAATATTTGCTAGGGAGGCAGGCCTAAGTTGTAATATAAAGACATTGCATCAGCCTGATGGAGTGCTGCATCATGTCTCCACCTCACCTCTCTATGTAGGGAAAATCAAAAATGAAACGAAATAGAAAACAACATTAAATCATCACCAATTTCCCAAAAAACTACATAATTTTTATCATAAATAAAAATTCAAGAAATATATTTTTTTCACTCTCATTTTAAGCCTTCTGTTGATGCAAATAGTGGAGGCTACTGCCTGGGAATCACACTGCCCTTAAAACACTCATAAAGGCCTATAATTCTCATCTTTAGCCAAAAATTTCAGGTAGAAATCATTGATAGGTCATTTTTTTCATATCAACAGTATTCTAAAAAGAAATAGAATCTAGATTCTAATCATACTATTTTAAACCAGCCAATTTATATCAGAGTCCCCCAGGTGTGTATTACATGGATCTTTCCAAGGGTAAAGAAGGCATGTGTCACTTCTCAATGTGCAGGCAATTGCACATGAAATACATCTGTGGCTTGTTGCTGAAAAGTCACACCTCTGATCCACAGATCAGCTTAATTTAACCATTTTTCAACATGTTAATACATTTCCCTGTTTTAAATTCCTGCTTAGCACAAAGTTTCCCCATTCAGCATCTGATTTAATTTTGTCTGCTTGGATGCCCTTTAGGTAAAGGACACCATTCAATATCAGAATTAGAAGCATTCTATTCATTTTTCGCCCTGCAGCCAAGGAAAGAGAGAGGAGAGAGCAAAGAGGCAGAGACTCAAACAACTCTAGATGCAGCAATTCTCTAGCCGCTGAGCAATGAGGTTTCATATGCTGCTGGAAGACCCATTCATCTTAATCCATCTGGAAAGAGGACTACGCGCAATATTTCACAATCTAAGTACTTTCTGACAAATCTATTAATTATGCACTCAAACAAATTATTTGCTGCCTATAGAGAATTGCTACTGGATTTTCTCCTGTGCCTGAATCCATGTTCTTTTCCTGACTTTAACTCATTGCCATCATTGGCACAGCTGTATTTGCCCCTTGTTTTTAACTGTCCATCATTTTAAATCTAGATATGGTCACTACTAGAGATACACTAAACAGAATGCCACAATAATGTGACATTTAATGACCAAAAAACATTTTCCTACTACTTTCCTACACATTTTATTTTTTCTCTCCTTTACCAAAATGGACAACAACAACAACAACAACCAAAGTGTATGGAAGTTGTCTTTTCTACAAACTAAATCAAGAAAGAGATAAAACATTAGTTCCATGGCTTTCTCAGACTTCCCTCCCACCACTGCTTTTCTCAGTTCTAAAGACAACTTTATGAAACATGCATAATATTTGGAAGGAAAACATAGAGCTGTCCTTTATTCTCACTAATTTGATGATTATACTCAATGTCTACAGTATCATTGAAAAGGCTTAAATTATTTTACTTTAACCTATTTTCTAGCCTTAGAAATACTGTAAACAATTACAGAAAAATATTGAAAATAACTTAAAGAGATATAAAAGTTTAAATCACCAATAATCTAGTGTTTTCTTACACATTAAGTGCATGTGCTATGCATAATATATGTATCTATGCATAATTTTTCTAGACTTTTTTAGTTGCTATTTCATACATTTTTCACATTATTCACATTTTAACATTGTTGGCGAAACACAACTAAAAACAAAATCTTTTTCTCACCTAGAAAACCACTGCAAAAAGGTAAAAAAGAAAGAACTTTTTTTTTTTTTTCAATGTGTGATACTTGGGGTTGAGCCCAGGGACTCGCTCTTGTATGCTTTGCAAGTGCTGGACCACTGAGCTGCATCCTCAGCCCTTTTTTTTTTTTTTTTTTTTTTTTTTTTTTTTTTTTTTTTTTTTTTTTTTTTTTTTTTTTTACTTTTCTGAGACAGGGTCTCCCTAAATTATGCAGACTGCCTCTGGTCTAGAACTTGTGATCCTCCTGCCTCTGCCTCCAGAGTCGTTGGGATTACAGGTGTGCACCACCTCACCTGGCTTGAGAAAGAAAATTTTTATTTTTGAGTAAGCATTAAACAAGAACATGATGTATATCACAAGGATTTTGCTAAGAGATTGCAAAGAAAAAATCTTTCTCTTTTATATGACAAGCAGATCAAATCCATCCCATATACACTTTTAAGATAAATAACTGGCTCTTTAGTAAGCCAACTTGTATCACCTTTTGTCACACAGTTCATCTTAAACTTACCTGCTGATTGAGATAACCATCTGTATTAGCTACTTGGCTTTCTCCAGGAAAGAAAAAAACTCATATTTTCATATCAGGAGGAGGTATTTTTGCAGTTTGGAGCAAGACACTCAACAAAATTAGAACCCTACCCTTACCTAGAAACTGGCAGGTCAGGTGCTATCTCTCTTAATCTTTACATTTCAAAGAGGTGGTTCTGGTCCTTGGGAAAGACCTTCCAGATCATGAAGCTGAGAAAAGGGGGCTTAGCTCAGTTGGTAGAGTGTTATTCTGCACTTTCTGAGCACCCGGGTTTGAGTCCTAGCACTGCAAAAATGGGAGAAGGCTGTGGATATGGCAGTCCACCACTCCCTAAACAATCCGGAAACAATCAGGCATTGAAAACCCTGTAAGGCAGAATTGAGGCACGAAACAACAACAGGTTATCAAAGAATTTACATACATTTCAGAGAAGGGAAAGTACATGCAATTACAAGGTTTCTTTTAAAAAAAAGTGGAGAGATTTCTTATTATCATCAGGGAGAACTAAGTCTTTTGCTTTTAAGATTTGTCCTTCCAACATGCAAATAATTTTATCAGATTTTGTTTGTTTGCTTTTGAGACAGAGTCTCTGTCAGAGCCACTGACCTTGAACTCTTGGTCTTAAAGTAATTCTCTGGCCTAGGACTCCTGAGTAACAAATTGCAGGTAAGCATCTCTGTGTCTGTCTCTACACATAATTTTACAAGTCGAAAAGTATTCTATCATAAACATGTAGAATAATTTATGTAAATATCTCCCATTTTTGGACATTGATGTTTTTAATGATCCTCTCTTAAATAATTATGCAGTGTACATTCTTATGAATAAACCTTCTAAGCACTTTTATTTTTACCAAATGAAATATGATAATATTCTCTTTGGAACACTGAGAAAAATATCAAATATTGCCTTAAAAATATATATTTTCCTGCATTACACTCATAAATATAAAGGTAGTATACTTCTGATAATTTAAAATAATTATAGGGATTACATATCTCCAGTAACCAGCACCAGCATCCATCAACAAATCAAGTGCTTGAGAAAAAAGTGATGCCCAGATCCTAATATGATCCTAATTGTTCAATCTGTAAGAATATGGAGCATTTACGGCCCATCTCCTGACTATCAGAGCTATTCCTCCTGTGAAAGAATCAAGTGCTTCAGATTTGAATGACCAATAGCTCTTGTAAAAGTGGAAAAAAAATCATTTTCCAAATGGCAGTTAGGTGGCTTGGAAAAGTAACTATACCTCCAAGATGAAAAGGGAGTGAAATATTTCATTTTCCTACAGTAGAGGGGAGGACGTGCTCAGACTTCTTTTTCATTTTTCCAATAACCTTTGAAGGTAAGTAGCCATTTTGCCATTTTACACTTAAAGAAACTGAGGCACTTCAGGGGTCAGGGGACAGGCTAGTGGGAGAGTCAAGATTTGAATTCATCACTGTCAGATTTCAAAATTCCTGATCTCAGTTGGATGTCACAGATAGACAACAACTATAGGCTATTTTCTGTTCCTTGTTTTGAAAAATATCTGTGTCATATTAATCTGAATTCATAATTACTAAAAGAAAATGAGAACACTGAAGAAAATGCAAGAACTTGTAAATGAATGAGTAGATGGCAGCAGATTTTAAAAATAATTCAGAATTTTCGGAACCAAGTTTAAATGAATAGAGAAAGGAAGCATAAAGGATTGCAAAATCACCAGCTTTATGTGCCAAAACTGCCTTTACAAATCTCAGGAGAAAGAAAAGAAAATCCTCCCAGTCAGGATCATTTACTTCATTGAAAAATGTTAATAAATTTACAATATCTTCATAGAATATTTTGGTTTATTTTCCTGGGATATAGCAATGATCAGATATTTGGCTCAAATTAAGCGAAGAAAAAAGCAAATGCTGAAATTTATCAT
>VMDO01009849.1:46915-74917 GCA_007922755.1 Pedetes capensis
GAAAATGTGCTACAAATGCTTACTTTATCCTTTAAAGGATTATAATTTTTTAAAAAGTTCTCTTTGATTACATTATAGAATTTCAATCAAATTATGGTTGAAAAAAACTACATCAGTCATTGAGCCAATATCCCCTGATTTAGCTTTCCATGAAAGATGAAGCATGCTGTTACAGCTGGTCCAGGTTTGAACTTATTGGGTACATGTGGAACGTGGAGTGTGGAAGTGGATATAACTCCTATGTAACTGTTTGCTTCATACAAATACACACACACACACACACACACACACACACACACACACACACCGGCTTAAACACAGTATACAACTAGTAAATAATGAATTGTTTTTTTCTGGGAAAGGAGGAGGACTTGTGCAAAGGATCTATGGACATAAGAACATGAGGACAATGCAAACAATGGCACAGACTCTGTCCTTCCACATCCTCATCTTCAGTTCAGACTGATTAGTCTTACTCCTTAAAGAGAAGGAAGAGTCCAGAGATAAGGAGGCAGAAGACTCTGATAGCAGTCAGAACTGCCTTGAAGATAGAGACCAAGTAAAACCTGAGCTCACTATGGGATGGATATAGACAGAAAGGGAAAGGAGGTGGAGGAAGACAGGCAGACACTCTCTTCATGTCAAGACCAAGGAGAAGCCAAGTCTAATGGTGACTACTAAGCACCAGCACAAGAGACACAGTGCCCACTTAAGGCAATAGAGTGGTAGGCCCATGGCAGAGCCTCCATGGGTACTGGAAAGAACACAAATAGGAGATTAATTGTTCATTAGCAAGTAGAACTTTGGAGTTAATGAAATGAGGAAATGTTAATGGGATGTAATTTGTACCCACTATCCAGTCAAGCTTGGGCCATGAAATTTATACAACATATTGTATTTTCATCATCTATAAGCCATGGAGGGTGTTAAGATTTTTATTATACTGACTGCCAACAAAATATTTTATGCTAATGAAAATTTTCCAGAAGAAGACACTTATACCTGCATCTAGACATCATACCCCACCTTCCCTGAGGAAAGAAGCCTTACTGAGAAAGCCTGAAACAAATCTCTCACATTTCAATGCATTGTTTAATTTGCCAGCCTCATTAGAATCATGGGAGATTGAAAGAAGGCTGAGAAAGAAGGAAGAATAAGATAGGCAGGTAATTAGTCACCTTCATATACCAAGCCCTGTGCCAGGTATCTGCTAAATGTTATTTGACTTAACTCTGGCTTCTACTGAGATGAAAGAATGACTATCACTCCATAACCAATGAGGAGATAGAGTCAGAAGAGTTTACAAACTCCTCCCATAAGTAGTCTCAGAAAGGCTCCTGTGACATCTGTAGGAGACCCTGTGTTTTTCTTCCTTTTGTTTATGGATACCCTCAGAACAATACCTCAATCTTAATGGTAACCTTGATTTTACTATTTCTGTTTTACTGTCTCTTTTTTCAGTCTGACTACATGAGATTCATGCAGATACCCTGTATGCAAACTGCCTGCATTCTGAGAGAACACACCGCCAAGATATTTAGCCCAAAGTCTCTGAAAATTTCAATAATTAGAATATTTCATTGCAAGCAAAAGAAACTGACCCTGGCTAAATGAAAGAGAGAACAAGATTTCCTATGAGCATATGTGGTAACTTACATAGTCAAAGAGAACCAGAACACTCTTGGCAAAAAGAAAGATAAAAACCAGGTTAACTGAGGGGAGCAGAAGCAAATGGGCTATCTCTTCAACGTCAGGGCAAATCAGCTGCAGACTGCTTCCATGGTTGTATCACTCTACTCAGAATTCCCATTTGGGCAGAGAGGGACACCATGGTCCATCCTGAACATCCAACACAGCCATACCTCAGCAGAGGAGGGGAGGGAGACACCTTAATTAAGTATATCTGATGCTGCATGCAGCAGGGGAGAAGTTCCCCACAGGCAAATGAGAGTACTGGGCTGGAGAAATAACAGATCCCCACTACAATAACGAAGGTCTCCTGTGCCCTCGCAAATGTCCTCCCTTGTCACATTACAGTGAGTGGTTTCTGCTTACTCACACATTCCTCACACCGAGCCCTCTGAAGCCGAGGCTGAGCCTGAGAACTCTGTCTCTCTCACTATCGCCATGCACCAGAACTGCTTCCAGCTTTGATTCATTACACACATCACTTCTATCTTACCCACCAGAACATGATATATATGGTAATTTATTTCACTGTTTTGTACTTGCTGCCGCCCCCTCACGTCCTATATCATTTAAGCTGAGTTCTGCATCAGCAGCAATGAACATTAGGACCCACCCCTCAGAAAGAGAAAAGAATTCTACCCTTTCTCTCCCTTCCCTCCTTACAGAGGGAGTCAGCCCAAACACAGTCCAGATATTACAGACTAGCCTCAAACCCTCTGCCAACATCTGTCTTTTTTAGAACGCTGAGCTCTACAAATCAGAGAGAGAAAACTAGCACACAAAATTGTGTAACTGAAATCAAAGAGCCAACAAGAATTGCTCTGGAAGCACACAAAAGCTCTGCTACAAAGATACTCTGTTATTGAAATGAAGCACTGTACACCGTGCAGAGATAATAGTTTAGAAATTTCCTGAACAATGAAGCAGAATTTGTGATTCTGAAATACAGATAATTTGTTAGAGTCATTCCCTTCATTAAGACACCAAAAAAGGGTGGGGGATTCAGTGTTTAATGTGACATTGAAAATGAAAACATAGGCAAGGGCTGCCCTTTTAAATTAACAAAAGTTTGTATAGGAGAGAAAGGATAAAGGGAAGGCTTGGCAACAAAAGAAATAAAATATAGAATCTGCTTTTACCTGCTGGCTTCTGGAGCTGAATGTCTGACATGCATTTAATTGCCCTAAATCTAGCTTCAGGTAAAACTTTACAGGGAATAATTTATAGGATAGATGTGCCTTCTCTTTGCTTTATTTACCAAGTACTTCAAACTTAGTAGGAAAACTTGATGCACCTGCAGAGGTAGGGAGAGAACAATGAAAAGACCTACCCATCTATTTCTCATTTCTCCTGGCAAAGTGGTCCCACCCATGGCAGGATGACCCAAACTTCTGGAAGGAGCTAGAAAACAGGATAGAAATGATTTAGTAACCCTGTTCCTAAAATGGAAGGGTTGTGGTGACGACTCTTTTTAATTTCTACTGATTTTTGTTTCTGAGAAGGCAGAAAGTACGGGGAAGGAGAGAAAACAAAGAGGGGCACTGAAGATATTTCAGGACAAAAATGACTAATAGTCAATGTTAAGTGGTTTGTGTGCCTGTGACTTTAAGGGCTATATCTCCGCAAACTTGAAGCAGATCTGCTTCAATAAGGAAGGTCCTGTTGGAGAAGAAATCAGTGGTGTGGGGGTAAACAGATTTATCCATCCGGGTCATCAAGTCTATCTCAGAGGGCTTAAGTTGTCAGGTTGGTCACAGTGGCCTCTTGGTTACATGTATAAAAGAATATATCACTTTCTTTTCTAGAATGACATATAAATGACCACTCAGTCACAGTGAATTCTTCTAAAACATTTCATGTCATCATTTTGCTAAATAAGTCTTCCTTTCAAAAATAGATAACTGTTCCTGTTAACTATTAAGAATGAAATTATATCCTTTTGGAACTCTAAGCCTGCTACATTAACTAGCCTCAATTAGGCTCTCTGACCTTGTTTCTCACAGAACTGCCTGATATACATTCTGTGTCCCATATGTATTTAGCTCTTTCCAGAAGTTATGCCTTTGTTTATGACATTCCCCACACAAGGAAAACCTTCCTTAATTCAGATGCTTTGTTTTCATCAAGTCTTAGTTCAGTCCTCACAGATTAATTTCTGCCTTAATTTCCCTGAGCCTAAGCATATAGTGCCTGCCCTAGCCATAGCCCTGTGGCATCTGATCCCATCAGATCTCGGAAGCTAAGCAGGGTCAGGCCTGGTTAGTACTTTGATGGGAGATCACCTGGGAACACCAGGTGGTGTAAGCTTGGGAGGTGGACCCAGCAACCCACACCCAAAAATCAATCTGCCATTGAAAACCCTATGAACAGCAGATAAGCACTGATGATAGTGTTTCACTTGTTGTACCCAGGGTCACTGTGAGTCAGATACTGACTCGCTGGCACCTAACAACAACAACAACAAGCATATAGTGGATTTTAAACTCTTACATCAGTTTTTGTCCTGTCCACAGGCTGGCTTTGGAGATCCTGTAGCTATCTATGCATGCATCTTTGTTGTTGTTTTGCATGTATTGTTTTCATCTCTACAAATAGATTATGATCAGATTAGGGGCAAAAACCAATTTGTCCATTTCTTAGTGGCTGTAAAGCCATTGAATTATATGGTGGTGATGCATTGTACTACGTGCTCAGTAAAGTTTTGTTGAATGCATATGTAGACCTCTGATGGAAACAGGTTGGTAATGTGGTGTGAGAACCTACTGCACTCTAAACATAATCTAGGTAGAAAAGGAAATGGCAGGAATGAACAAAAAAAAATGTAGAATACACGTCGCACCCCCTTAGGGACTCACGTATACTTCTGCAGATCCTGAAACCCATATGGACGCAACATATGCTTCGGAAACATAAATTCGCATTTTGGACTCCAAGCCAATGTCAGTTACCTAGGTGTATTTCTTTGACTTAGTGTTCCCAGGTGCCCTTGCATCTACAAGGGTATCACAACGTTTTAGGAACTCATGGAATCAACTAATCCAGAGCTGTTCTAAAAAGGCCAAGACAGCTGCAGCAGGCTCTGTCATGATGAATCAAGGTCACATAGCTCTCACCACAGTCCCTACATAGGGTTGGCAGAAGACAACTAAGAGGACAACCAAAGTGTGATGCTGGCCTCCTCAGGAGTTCCTTTTGTAATGCAGATCCACGTTGCTGTTAGGTGCCTTGGACTCAAGTCTGACTCACAGAGACGCTCATGGGGTTTTCAATGGCTGATTGTTTCAGGATTGTTGCTGGAGTGGACTGCCAGGTCCTTCTCCCATTTTTTTGTAGTGCTGGGGATGGAACCCAGGGCTTCAGAGAGCACAGAGTAGCCCTCCACCAACTGAGCTAAACCCCAGCCCAATGCATTGCCGTACACCTTCAAAAGGTCTTGGACAAGTTCATTTTCAGACTGGAAACTGCCCTCTAGAGATGAGTAGAGGGTCGCTATGTTGTGCAGAAGCACAAAAAATGTGAGAGGAAAGCCAGTAACACTTTTAATCAGATTGAAAATGCAAAAATTCTGGGAGGAGGCTCACTCTGCCTTTCTTTTCCTTCATTCTCTTAGAAAGTCCCTTGGCCTGCCTTAATTTTCATCAGCACACTGATCACCTGACATGTTGTTGTTGTGCTGTTGAGTCGTGCCTGACTCATAGCGACCCTCATAGGGTTTTCAATGGCAGAATGTTTTGGGATTGCCTTGGGAGTGTGTTGCCATGTCCTTCTCCCATTTTTGCGGTGCTGGGAATTGAACTCGGGACCCTAGAGACTGCCGAGCAGCACTCTACCAACTGAGCTAAATCCCAGCCCCATCACCTGACATAGTATCTATTTATTTTTCCACTAAGAATCTCGTTTCTTCTATTAGAATGTGAGAAGAGCTCCTTAGTGTGTTTTGTTTTGCAGCTTTAGAAGAGAAATGGGTGCTTGGTAAATGCTCATGAATATTTGTTAAATAAAAACTATTTTTAGATAATTGAATTACATAAACTAGTAGTTCAAAACATAGTTTCAGTACATGCACACTAGTAGTTTACTTGATATACTGCCCTCTATTGAATAGACAGAGGTTCAACTTCACTTGAAACTCAAAGGAGAAATCATAGCTCCTTCTCAAGGTACATAAGATGATTAAATAGCATAGTACAGTGCCTGCATTAGAAAAGTAGTTGGTAAAATTTCTTTATCTTTATTACTAGGCACAGTTGAACTCTTCCCCTGTACAAAAAAACTATTTTACTATTTATCCTCAGTGATGAACAAATACCTTGTTTTAGGCATCTGTGTCTTCTTGGCTAGAAAATAGCTCTTGATAAGTGCTCAAAAATATGTCCTTCATAAATTAAATAATGAATCATGCAATACACATTGTCTAATAGAAGCAATGACACATTTTACAGTTATGGAATACCAATGCCTCTAGCCTGAATGGTGCCAATATGAATTGCAAATGCACTAAACTTATTACTATCATAAATAACTAGTCCTTAAAGTGTTGTTATCATCTATAACATTTCTGTTGTGTTCAAAATAAGATTGTGAATGCCTTTCTGCGTTCTTTTGTTCAACTTGTTTTGACCTACCATGATTAAGAATCAACACTGAGAAATCACAAGAGTTTCAGGAAGACCTCAAAACATGTTTTATTTTTGAAACTTGATGCTGATTGATGTGTCCCTCATCTTCTACTCTCTTTTCTACTTTAAAGTTAATTATTTCAATTCTATCCAGCAACTGCCCTCTGGTGTTTTGTTCTGTTTTGTCAATCACTAGCCAGAAAACAAAGGCTCAACAAAACACACGTGAGATTTTACTAGTGGTTTTGAATGTGATAAGAGGGGGAACACATTGTCTTCTTTTCCTCTATATTTTAAAACTACTTTCTAGTGTACATGTGTAAAATATGGTTTCATGGAATATTAAACCTACAATGGAGGAAACTGGGGGGAACACAGGTCTGTGAAGAGTAACTAAACCAAAGACATTTTGAGCCACCTTTCCAAAATTGGTCACACTATCCACATTCACCCTAGTCTTTAAATCTTCCATATATCCATTTAACAATATAGCACTCTGACTCTGCCAACCCAACTGCTTAGATTATTTAACATTAAGTATCCCTTTGTCTTCTCAGATTCCACTGACCTGCATCCTCTTCTTGAAACACTCTTCTACACTTTTGTAGCCTGCTCTGACACTGAAATCTCAGGAGCAGGCACAGGTGGGACCAAGGCATGACTGTTGGACATACAGCCTCCTGATCTTTAACCCAGGAATTTCTCTTGCTCCATTCTCAATGCATCAAAAACATCACTTAGACCAAATATTTTCTCTTCAACTCCAGGAACAAAAGTTATGAACATCCTCTTCCATTCTCTCCCATCATTTTGTTAATGCTATCATTATTATCTTTCTCAAATATCTAAGAAGAAATACTCTCCTCCCCTGTTCATAGCTTAAGAAGTTTGCCTTTAGAACACCATGGTTCTGTTGAGCTTTCTGCAATGATGAAATGCCCTATCTAAAAATGCCAAAAATAGTAGCCACTCACTACAGGTGGCCATGGAACCCTTGAAAGGTGGCTAGTGGACTGAAGAACTGAATTTTTAATTTAATCTAATTTTAACTAATTTAAATTCAAATAGCAACATGTGGGTAGTGGCTACAGTATTTCATAGCATTGATTTAGAATAACATTCTGGGCTAATCTCAGGAACAATTTAGAAGCCCTGTTGTTGGTGTTGTTAGACACTGGTGCCACTGAGTCAGGTCTGGCTCATAGTGACCCGCATAGCGTTTTCAATGGCTGATTGTTTCGGGATTATTTTTGGAAGTGAACTGTCACATCCTTTTCCCATTTTTGTGGTGTTGGGGATTGAACCTGGGTCCTCGGAGAGTACAGAGCAGGCACTCTACCAACTGAGCTGCCAACAGCTGAAATATTTTCTCTTGTATCTCAACTTTTTAAGGAATGGTTTTGAATTTTTTTAGAAATCTTTTTCACTCACATTTTTGTTACATACCCTTGAGTTAGATCCAAATCATAGCAACCCTAAGCATAGCAGAACAAAACAGTACCCAACACTGCAGTGAACACCATCTTTTTATATTTGAGCCCATTGTTCCAGCTACTAGAACAAGCTGACAGACACCTAGGGGTTTCACTCACATATGCTCTGTTTTCTCCAAAATGCTATTCCTGTTATTTTTAAATTTATTATTATTATATTATTATTATTATTATTATTATTATTATTATTACTATTTTGCATTACTAGGGGTTGAACCCAGGGCTTCGCACTTGCATGCTTTGCAAGTATTGGAACACTGAGCTGCGTGCTGAGCACATGTGTTTTTTGGGGGGTTTTTTTTGTTTTTTTTTTACTTTTTGAGACAGGGTCTTGCTAAATTATGCAGACTGCCTCTGGCCTCGAACTTGCGATCCTTCTACCTCTGCCTCCAGAGTCGCTGGGATTACAGGCATGTGCCATTGAGCCTGGTGCTGTTCCTATTATTTTTTCTTATTTTGTTGTTTTCCATAGTAGAGAATTTTTTCCTCAAATTTATATAGCTTTCTGGCCTTCTCATACACAAAGGAGAATAATTAACAACTGAATGGAAGTTTATGCTTTTGGGTAAGGCTTGTGGGTGATAATCTTTATTGCACATTGAATAAAGTGTTTATTTTTCAAATTAGACAACTGAATGTTCATTCCTTCAGGTTTTTAGATACGTAGATAACAGTTCTTCCAAGATCTCGCTGGAATGTTTCTACCTTAACATCAATATCCAGAGGTCTGATGGAGAAAAATAGCTCAAGGGGCATCCTCAAACTTCAGTATTTAATTTTGTAATAAATTCTCAAGTTTTCAGTATAAGAATACTGCTCTTCACTGTTGCTTGTGTCATATAAAAACAGAATTCCTCTGGTTTCCCTGGCAAGAGAATAAACGTCTTGCTTATTCTATCTAGTGAGAGAGAGGTTATCCCCTGGCTGATTATTGCAAAGGTTTGGTGTTATGATTGCTTCTGAAACAGATTTTCAATAATTACTTACGAATTACATTTCATCTATGCCACTCAAGATTCCTTCATACAAAATGAGTAGTTTCCCAGCACTCTCTTGTCAATTCATGAGTTAGCTTTCTCAGAACTCCTAAACTAGTTATCATTCTTTCTCTCCTATTCTGTCTTTTTATGAGGTCAACCCAAGGTAAATATGTGTTCAATCCACCACTTTTCACCAGAAATATGTCAATCTGTTTCTATATAAATATGACATGGACACATAGGCTTAGGCAAGAACTTTCCTAAAGTGACTCCAATAGCCCAGCAAATAGTAGCAAGAATTGACAAATGGCATTGCACAAAATTAAAAGCTTTGTGCACAGCAAAGGAAACAATCAGGTTAAAGAGAGAGCCCACAGAATGGGAGAAAATCTTTGCTAACTATATATCTGAGAGGGGATTAATATGAAGGCTATTTAAGAGCTCAAAAATAAGTGGCAATTTAATTGAACAAACAGTTCTCAAAAGAAGAAATACAAATGCACAATAAATATATGAAAAATTGTTCAACATCCTTAGACATCAGGGAAATGCAAATCAAAACTTCACTGAAGTTCCATCTCACCCTAGTCAGAATGGCTAGCATCAACCAAACAAATAACAACAAATGCTGGCAACGATGCAAGGGAAAAGGAATCCTTACACACTGCTGGTAGGACTGTAAACTAGTTCAGCTATTATGGATATCAGTATAAAGGTTCCTCAGAAAAGTAAAAACAGAACTGCCATATGATCCAGGTGAACCACTCCTGGGCACATGTCCAAAGAAATCTAAGTCATCATACCATAGAGACATCTGACTTTCCATGTTCACTGCAGCACAGTTCACAATTCCAAAGATATAAAATCAGCCCAGAAGCCCATGAACAGATGAATAGATTTTTTAAAACATCACAAATATACACAATGGAATATTATCCAGCTGTAAAGAAGAGTGAATTATGTCATTTGCAGGAAAGAAGGTGGAACTGGAGATCATCATATTTTTTGTGTGTGGTAGAGTTTTTTTGTTTGTTTGTTTGGGTTTTTTTCGTGTGTGTGTGTGTGTGTGTGTGTGTGTGTCTGTGTGTCTGTGTGTCTGTGTGTCTGTGTGTGTGTGTGTGTCAGGCTCTTGCTATATAACCCTGGCTGGCTTGGAACTCACTATGTAGACTGGGTTGGCCTGGAACTTGTGTCAATCCCCCTGTGTCAGTCTCGCTGGTGCTAGGATTACAGAAATGCACCATTACACCCGAATCTTGAGATCATCATTTTAAGCAAAAAAGTCAGACTCAGAAAGACAAATAATTAATATTTTCACTCATATGTGGAAGCTAAATTTATCTTAAAATGAAATATATATATGTATACATACATACACACACACACACACACACACATACACACACACACACACAGGAGATTGGAAAGTACAGGGAGACATAGAGACATACCAGGAAGGGAGAGAGGATTAGAGGGAGAGAGCAACATGGAGGGATAATGGTACAAGCACAAAGCACATGACACAATTGTATGAAAATCTCATAAAGAAAGTCATTATACTGTATGCCAAAAATAATAAAATTGAAAGATATTAGGTCTACTATTTGCCCTTTATAGGCAAAATCTAGAATGATTGTTTACTCAAAGGAATTCAGAAAACATAATCCTGGATTCCTTGTGTAAAATATAACAAAAAATTCCAAAAAAATTCATTCAAATCCATTTACAGGTAAAATTTAAAGAAATAAATAATGTGACCAGGTTTTTCTGGGGTGGGGGAGCAAAACTAAATCATCTGTTCTTGTATTTCTGGTTCATAGTGCACAAAACATGATAAACACCCTAAAATACTGAATGAAGGGATAGACCAATCAAAGTATAGACAGAGGGACAGTTGATTAGACACACTAACAAGGACACATTCTTGGTGGTCAAACAGATTACATGGCCTGTCATGGGGGGAACAGTGAGCTATCTTTTGAAGTTGCATGTCTTTGGAGTTGTCTTTCTGCCTTGTAAAAAAGTGTATGTGTTCTCCAGTTCACCAAATGTTTCCTTGATTTTAATTACAGAGTACTGATTAGGCCATGAATGTGATTATATGCCCCCTTTTCAATGTTTTTTTTTTCTCTTGCTAGGGCTTTCTGCACTCCTTAGACCTTATAGCAGCCAGCTTCCCACTCCAGGCATCTTGTTATGAATGTTGTTGTCAGAATGTCAGATTCATAGCAACCCTATATACAACAGGCAAAACACTATTGTCAGGCTTCTCTGCTATTCATAGGGTTTTCAATGGAAGATTGAATTTTGGGAGTGTTCCCAGGTCCTTCTCCCATGCCTACAGCACCTGGTGTTCCTACGGGGTCTCCCATCCAAGTATTAACCAGGCCCAATCCTGCTTAGCTTCCAAGACCTGACAGGATCGGACGCCACAGTGCTATGGATGCAGGCCTTGTTATTAATAGCATTACCAAAAGTGAAATCATTGCTTTCTCCCCTGAAATTCATGAAGCAATGTTCTGTAGTAAGAGACCATGCTGTGCAAGGTAGATTTCATGGATTTTATGTGAAGCACTATAAGGTAACAGTATACTTTTTAAATGATTTCTGTTCTGCATAAGAGTTTCTGGTTGCATCTAGCCTACAGCACAATAGTGGCAGAATTCATAACTAACTTACTTGTAGAGGGAAAAAGAAAGCTAGCCTGTCTAAATAATTTTTATTTTGTAAGGTTTTAGATTTAGGATTCCCACTCCATAGGTTCTTTTTTTATATATTAAAAATTACATTAAACAGCTGCTTTAAACATTTCTCTTCCCCTTTAAGTATTTTCACATTTACAGACTGTGGTCCTATGATCTAATAAAATTAAGCTATCAGGAGGAAACATCACATCAGAAAGGGCTGGGGAAGCATTGTAAAGCACAAGACATCTTGCTAGAAGTGCATCTCTCGGGAGTTTGCTCTGGGAAAGGAGTGGTGGGTGGAATTGCTGAGCTCCTTGGTCTGTTAAGCTGACGCCTGCCTTCCCACACTTGTCTTCTTTATATAAGCATTTTCCTTTTAAGGCAGCCCACAGAGGCACTGGGAGAAAAGCAGTCAGGCACATTGGTCAGATCCAAATATTCCAGGGAAGAGATAAAAATAAAGTGTCTGCCTGAGCAAATGACCTCCCAACGTTTAATATCTTTAGCTGCATTGTGAAAGTGCTTTCATTTCCCACCTTATTCCCCACCCCTCATTTTCTGATGTACTTGTAAATTTTAACTTCCAGAAGGCAGAAGATACTTCAGATTAACAGATAGAACAGCAAAAAGACTGGACCTTCTTCCCCCTACACACACAATTTCACCCCAACTAAAAATATGAAAACAGCACTCCAGTGCAAGTCACTGGGTACTTATCTCTCTTCCTTCCTGCTACCTCAGTGACTACTCATCCAAACAAGCACATTTAATTAAACCTTTTTTATTTTCAAGGCCTGGTTGATGGTTTTCCTCAAGGAAAATGCACAATACATAAAATGACATTTTTAGACAACTAATTCTCAAACTTTGGGGTTTAGCTCAGTTGGTAGAGTGCCACTCTGCACTCTGAGGACTTGGGTTCTATCCCAGCACCACAAAAATGGGAGAAAGACATAGCATCCCATTCCCAAAACAATCAGCCATTGAAAACCTTATGGGGGTCGCTGTGATTTGGACTTGACTCCATAGCACCTAAGACAACAATTCTCAAACTTTAGTATGGATTTGGCATTGGGGATTCAGTTTAAAATGCAGATTTGGAGGTCCTACTCCATATTTACGAAATTAGAATATCTGTGTTATTTTGAGAAATAAATGAAGCCTAATTCCCAAAACGTACAAGGGATAAACAAGAAATACAAACTAAAAATACCATAGTTTGGTAACACAAAACACTACAGGCTGGGAAAGTAGACAAGTCTAAACCAGAATATTATTCACTGCAGCCTCATTATCCCACTTCCACTTCTTTCTGTCTAATAATTTTTTTCATTTTTAATTATCCAAGGCTTACATTTACTTTTGGCTTGAAAATGCCATTCATTGGCCTCCTCCTTATGCAGCACGGGATTTAGAATGACATAGAGGAATGGAGATATGAAAGGTGACTGAAGTATGACCAAAGGGTCTCATGGCTTTGGGGAGAATATTAGAGTAGAAAGAAGTGTTGGAGTTAAGGGAAACTTTAAGCATATGTTTGTGTCCTGAGAATAATAATTGTACAGGATAGATTTTTGCAGTTAAGTGGATTCATTTGGCAGGATCACCTTTTAACACAGAATGTGAGGTTCTTTGGTTCTTTGGTTTTCTCTGATCACTTATGGAACATGCCCTTCCAATATCTACAAAATTGTGAATGAAGATCTTAAATAGGGTATCATAACAAGAATCATGATGACTAAGTATATAAAGAGGCATGATTCTTGGCAGTTATTTAGAAGAGAAAGTACTTTTATACTCTGAAATAACCAAAGAAACTTCCTTCTTTTCACCTTTTTCCCTTTCCACTATCATGTTTATTCTTTCTCTCTTGCACAGATGTTTCAGCTGTAATGAGGAATACAAATAATGAACGAGAGTTATTTATAATCCATGGAGTTTTGCCTCTTGTGTCCAGTGGCTAGAACAATAGAACCTGATTCTGAGAATTCTTATGGGGAATTAATGGGATAATACTTAAAAGGCACATATCGTAAAACCTAGCAATAGAGTAGAGCTTAGTCAATAGTCACTGTACTAATGATACACCCACACAGGTAAAATGGGTTTGAGTTTGCTTTCTATAAGAAGTTTAGGTCAACATCTTGAGGTCTTAATTGAAATGGAAATTGCTGAGTGATAATGCAAGACCTTTCTAGAAGTAAAGGAAGGCCCTCTAGCCAGTAACTTCACAGCATATCAAATGATAGGTACTCTAGATCTTTCTCATGTTGGACACACTAGGGTATACAATCTAAGGCCCCCCTGCAAAAAATGTTAGGTGAGTGTCCCATCCAGAAGACACCACAGGAGGACGAAGACATACTTGCTGAAGATAACACATCTTCCTGGCCATTTGGAAGCTCATGGCTCAATTTTAAACACATATCACACCAAAATACCTAACTTTCTCTTTTTGAGTAACTTCGTTGAGAAAAGAAATGTTCCTAATCAAGCCAAAGGCACCTGTATTTCTTATTCCTCAAAAATGCCAGCTGTTCACTATCCACAATAAATGAGATTTCACATTTTGTGGCAAGGCTATTAAGGGGAAAGAACAATTGCTAGTCTGAAATAGAGAATAATAATAAGTTATCAAAAGACGTTTTCTCTCAAATATGCATCATTATGTTTATTATACTTATTCTCTTTGTGGGTATTTTGTGCTCTAAGTAGAATAGTAGCATTACCAAAAGTATCTACCAGAAAACATTCTTTAGAAGAAAGTTCAGGAGCGAGGCAGCACACTCTGTTATACATTTATTGAAATATCTATTTCCCTCTACTGTCAATTCCCCCAGCCTGGGCTATTTCCAGCTCTACCATCTAGCTGTATGCAGGAGAAACCAAGGAGTTATTCTTCATATCTTTCCTGCCTCACCATCTATATCCAATTCCTGTTAGTTTAGTCTCCTATGTATTTGTCAAATTGATCCATCTCACTCCATCTCCAAGCCTACCCCACTAGTATAAGCCACTTTCCTCTTACCTGGTCTACAACAATACCATCATTACTAGTTCATCTGCCTTTTCTGGTTTCACAACAATCCATTCTCCTTACTACAGATCAAATGATTTTTTGCATTCCATTCTGGATCATGAAACCTTTGTATACTGCTCGTTTTCTTTAATGAAAGTAAGAAAAATCCTTTGCTTGGCTTGTGCCCTGCGATGTCCGGCCCTATTTATCTGTCCATCTTTCAAATTTCTATCTAGCTTCATTCTCCCCACTCCCAGATTTCTTTAATTGATTTCAACAAGAATGTATGCTTAAATTACGTAATAGTTCCTCTCCTCCATGTTATGTTTAAGTGGGCTAATTAAGGCATATATTTTGAATGAATATCCAAAATAATAAATTTGGTTCTCCAGATAGAAAACTAAGGTTTGGTCATTTATATACCCTGAAAAACATACTGGATCAAAAGTTCTCTTCTTCATTGCACAATAATAGCATGAATAGGGTCTATTGGTGTGGAAACTTTCCATAAAGAAGTATTATATATGTTGTACCCACATTTAGCTAATTTTCTATGATCAAATGGATCAAGTACAAGTAAATACAGGCTTTAAAAGTCTCGTTATTTGTTTTATATGGGTGATTGACATAGTTTTCCTGCCAACTAGGTTCTTTGGATATTGTGTCTTAGTAAAGTTGGGTGAACTGCTGTAATTCTCTGTTAATAATACCAAAACAGGTTTGTTGTGAGAATTCAATCAGACTGTTTACATAAAACATGAATGGCATAAATGCATGGTATGTGGTTTTGTTTCCATTCCTGGTTTTATTTCCCTTAATTTCTTTACTAATACGACTTTGAGAAGAAGAAAGTGTAATTCAACTATTTCACGCTCAGAAATGCAGAATATTTTATGCTAGAAAAGGTGTGAAGATCATTGAGTTCATCATCTTCATTTTCCAGGTGAGAAATCTGAGAACTCTAGTCCTGTACTAGATCACAGAGCTAGTTAGTGAGACACTGAAGACCAAAAACTTTTCTGAATCTCACTCAAAACTATTTTGTACTGTATCACACTAATTGGAGTAGTGTTCCTCTCTCTCTCTCTCTCCCTCTCTCTCTCTCTCTAAAATAATGGCCTCCAAATTTAGACATACATTTAAACTAGATTCACTTCATGATTTTCAGAAGGGCAATCTTAATTGCAAAGAGATTATGCCAAAGAGTTCAGGCTTTGAAAGAAAAAGATTTTAGTATGACATCCGAATCTTCCATTTTAGCATGATACCTGAATCTGCTATCTGAGCTTAATAACCTCAGGCAAGTCAATTTCTTTGGGCTTCAGTATTCTAATTTGTTAAATGGGAAACATAACACCTACCTCAAATTTTTACCATGAGGATTATATATTAGATAAAATGTGAATGCAAAAAGCCAGTTGTAATAGTGGTGAGCATCTAGTAAATTTGCAGAATGTTAACTTCAGTCCCTTCTCCCAAGAATATGCAGAACAGAGCCCCAAAATAACCATAACATCATACTTTGGAAGGTTGCATGGTAGATCACCAAGTCAAGGTGTAAGAAATGATAATAGGGGCTTGTGCAGTCATGATTGCTAATAGAATTCAAAATATCAGTTTAAGTTTGTTTTCAAAGTTAAATAGAAATCCAGGCACTTTAAAGTGTCTTTGAAATGAACTGGCTTTCTTCTACTCCTATTTCTGTTGAAAAAAAAATCACATATAAATTCCTCTTTTTTGATAACAAGAGAAAAGAGAACTATCAGCAGGAAAATTTTTACCTATGATTGATGGTTCCAGTCAGCTTAAAAGAGCAAATATCTCAGATGTAAAAATTCTGACACATCACTTTCTGACAAAACTACATAAAACAGCCACAAGTTTAATCCATTAACTCAACTCTTCAAATAGTTCTCTTCCTCTTTCAATTTTCCCACACAGGTTTCCCACCCCCACCCCCACTCGCTGAGGTGAAATTGGATATTACTCTGCTTTTGAGAGTAGCAGGATATAGAGATACTGTGCACGTTTACTTCTTGGACATCAGACTAGGATGCAAAATTGTGTAATCAGGGAGGCAGAGCATGGGTACAGGAGTAATTCTGTTTCCCAGTCCAGAATTATCCCCATTGTGACCTTTTAGGTAAATGTACAAGCCCTAGAGAAATAAATATCTCTAAGGCAGAATGCAAGAGAAAATAACTAGAAATGAGGTACACCAAAACCTCAAAAACCAGCTTATTGGAAGCATCTTTTCTATGGACATTGAAATCTTCAAGATTTACGACAGCAGAAAATATTGATGAATTAGACAGCAAGCCAGTTGCTAAAATCCTCAAGGAATGAGTGGAAATGACCAGAAAACATATGGATATTCTGACTGGTCAAATTACATGACTTTTTTCAGTTGTTTTGTTTTAAAGAGGGTCTCATTAGGTAGTTTAGCTGGGCCTTGAACTTGCTATGTAGCGCAGGCTGGCCTACAATTCATGATCCCCCCACCTCAACCTCCCAAGTGCTGGGATGACAGTAGTGAGCCACCACACCCCAGCCAAATATTATTCTTCCAAATAGTGCAGAAAAAAATGACTATTTGCTCTCATGAGCATCAAATATTAAAAGATAATCCAATGTACATATTTTAAATACTATGCAAACTATGTACAGTTTGAATTTATCATTTATGCTTGATATTAATCTATAAGAAATCTTTTCTATAGGCCCCTTCCTACTAATGTGAACAGAACATGATTATATTTCATTTTCATACAACATAATTTCTTTTGTCTCCTGAGTGCTTTCTTGGAAGATGGTTTATTTTTTATTTGGATATGTTTGAGTTTTTACTTTTATCATATCAAGGGCACTTGTTTATATGTCCATATCCAGCTTTATTTTAAAGTTTTGAGCTGCAAACAAAGGCAATTATAAAATCCATCAGAAATTAAAGAGGAATAGAGTAGAAAGGAACAATGGGTTGGGAGATAAGCAACAGAGGTTAAACTTCAATAATCTAAGAACAGTGTCTCTTTGACTATAGAATGTTTTGTGTATGGGGTGGACCCTTAAGTGTATGCTTCAAGGACACTGGGAATTGTATTGCCCTGTTTCATAGGGGGAAGTGGGTGTGCAGAAGGCACATCTGGACTTCAGATGCAGGAGAAAGAAAGTGAACCAATCACATTCAGTTTATTTTTTCAGACATGAATGATACAAATCACTGCCCTTTTCCAAAGGGCAAAATGAATAGGAATGACAAGATACTACTAAAGTCCTCTATGTACAGCCTGAGAAGGGGGTAGGCATGAGAGTTGGTGAGGAACATAACACATGCCACTTCCTGTCATCCAACCCTCCCAAATTTGGACTGAAGATTACTCAAGAAGTCAAAGGAAATGATGAATCTGCTGGATATGATAAAGAGAATCACTGTTTGTTTGTTTGTTTGTTTGTACTCTATAAATGAAGTACAAAGACAATTGAGAAGCCAGAAGTGACAGACTGGCTCATCAGGATGGCAAGTAGCTAAGCAGACTGCTAGGAGGGCCGGTGATGTTCCACATTCTAGGATGACCAAAAATCTTTGAAGAACAGCACAATTCAAACCTTTTTTAAAGTCGTTTTCATTATTGAAATGTTTCTTCTTTTTTAACTATTTAACAAGGCTATTTCACATATGTCTGCAGCCCTAGCATCCTCTGATCCTGCCTGATCTCAGAAGCTAAGTAGGGTTGGCCTGGTTAGTCCTTGGATAGGAGACTGCCTGGTTCTACAGGCTAGGGAGAAGGACCTGACAACCCACTTCTGAAACAAATTGTCATTGAAAACCCTAAGAATAACAGAACTACTGACAATAGTGCCAGGCATGGCACAACATCGGAGAGTGTTTTGTTCTGTTGTACATAGGGCTGCTGTGAGTCAGATAGGACTCAACAGTACCTAATAACAAAATTTCACATATAAGTATTTTTTAAGTTTGTATATCTATGTTTGCATTTAAATATTTATCAAAGCAAACATGGGCTATTTTCTCAGAGTCAAAGTTTATATAAGTTTTATGTAAACAAGAATGAAAAGGTCAAGGAAACCATAAAAATGGCACCTTGGATTTGAATAACTACTGAAGAGGATTTTGCATCTTTTTAAGCCACAGAATTGGTGAGAAGGCTTTAACTCAATTTTATCTAGATCTTGAGAAAAAATGAAAACTCCACTTATTTATGAGGATGAAATTCACAGATGAGATTGGCCATAAGATGGAACTGGAGATAGTATCTCTTAAAATTATTTCCATATTTATAGCTATCATAAACATGACTTGGAGTAATTCTATATAGTCAATATATATAAAGGAATCATATAATATGATTAATCAGAAATCATTTACTGAGCCTATTTTGAATGTCCATCATATGTTACCCACCATATTGGGCTGGGATGTAGCTCAGTTGGTAGAGTACTGCGCTACAGTCTCTGAGGTCCTGAGTTCAATTCCCAGCACTGCAAAAATGGGAGAAGGGCCTAGCAATCCACTCCCAAGGCAATCCCGAAAACAGCCATTGAAAACCCTATGAGGGTCACTATGAGTCGGATACTGACTCAACAGCACCTAACAATAACAACAATAACATTGTTTGGTGCTGCCGAGTTGGTGTCCAACTCATAGCAACCCTATGTACAACAAATGAAACACTATTGTCAGTGCTTCTCTGCTATTCATAGGGTTTTCAATGGCTGATTGGTTTTCTGGAGTGAATTGCCGGGTACTTCTCCCAAGACTCCAGCACCTGGTGTTCCCGGGTGGTCAAGTACTAACCAGGCCTGACCCTGCTTAGCTTTTGAGATCTGATAGGATTGGATGCCACAGGGCTATGGCTGCAGGCTGTTAGACATTGGTAATACAATAATGATCTATACCTTCATGGAGAAGCTTTAAAATTACACAGTGCTAAATCTCCTCTTTTAAATCAGTGGCCTCATATGGTGGCAAGCAAGCAAACCTAGATCAGGAAAACTAGCTCATACCCTAGCTCTTTCCTACTTAGGCAAGAGCAAAGACATGTTTTGTTTGTTTGGATATGTATTTACTTATTTATTACTTTGTAGTACTGGGGCAACTGCTGTTTCACTGAGCTGTACCAACATCCCAATTTTTAATTTTTATTTTAAGACAGGGTCTCACCAAATTGCACAGGCTGCCTCTGACCTTGAACTTATCATCCTCCTGTCTGAGCCTTAGAAGTAGCTGGGATTATAGGCATGTGCCCCATATTCAGCAAAGATATGCTTTTGAGCCATTCTAAGGGCTAAAATAGAGAGTAAAAAGAAGTCAGTAATTTAGTCATTTTTATGTTAAATCTTTCCTAAAACTTTTTCAAATTTATGAAAAATATCAGATATGCATTTATTGTTGTTGTTGTTAGGGGCTGTAGCATCAGGTCTGACTCATTGCAAAGTAATATACAACAGAATGAAACATTCCCCAATTCTATGCCAAGCACATGACCTTACTTAAATTTAAACCAACTGTTGCAAACACTGTCTCAATCCTTCTAGTTGAGAGTTTTCTCTTTTTTTATTGACTTGCCACTCTCCCAAAGATGATGTCCCTCTCCAGGGATTGGTCCCTCATGACAAGTCCTAAATACATGCAATGCAGTCTAGCCATCCTTGCTTCCAAGGAGCACTCTGGTTGTACTGCTATGACTGATCTGTTGGTTCTTTTGGCAGTCCATAGTATATATGACATTTGTCTTCAGCACCATAATTCTAAAGCATCAATTCTTCTCCTGTCTCCCTTATTTATTGCCCAGCTTTCACAACCATATAATGTGACTGAAAATACTAGGACATGAGTCAGGCATACCTTTGTCTTCTATGTGACACCTTTACTTTTCAACACTTTAATGAGGTCTTTTGAAACAGCTTTTCCCAATGCAATGTGCCTTTTGATTTCTTGACTGCTACTTCCATGGATGTTGATTGTAGAAGGAAGTAAAGCAAAATCTTGGACAAACTCAATGTTTTCTCCATTTATCATGAAGTTATTTACTGACCCAGTTGTAAGGATTTTTGTATTGTTGATGTTGAGGTGCAATCCATACTGAAGGCTGTATTCACTGATCTTCATCAGTAAATGTTTCAAATCCTTTTAACTTTTAGCCAACAGACTTGTGTCATCTTTATTTATTTATTTATTAGAAATTTTTAATGTACATCATAATGCGATTCATTTTGACGTGCTTTTCATTGTGACAATTTTCATATATGCAATTTGATAAGCATTATTCATATAGGTTACCCCTTACCCTCCTCTATGTTTCCCCCCCTCCCCCCTTTCCCATCTAAGTTTCCCATCCAAGTCTTCTCTATCTTTTACTATATAGTATTTTTCTATATTGCTAATCAGACTTCCTCCAATTATGATGCTACATTCTTCATAAAGTTCAACTTCATGGATTATTTGCTCAGCATAGAGGATGAAGTTGTATACAGAAAGTATAAATTTCTGAGGCACACCTTACTCAACTTTAAACCTGGTAATGTCTCTTTATTCTGTGTGAACAACTGCCTCCTGGTCCGTGTACAGATTTCTCACGAGTACAATTAAGTGCTCTGTCACTTACATTCTTTGCAGCTTTATCCATAATACGTTATGATCCACACAGTCAAATCCCTTTGCATAGTTGACAAAACATAAACATCTTGCTGGTATTCTCTGCTTTCAACTAGTATTCATCTGTCATCAGCAGCGATATTCCTGGTTCCATGCTCTCTTCTAAATCCAGCTTGATTATCTGACAGTTCCATATCTATATACTATGGCAGTCACTTTTGAATGATCTTTAGAAAATTTTGCTTGTGTGTAATAATAATGAAATCATTCAATACTTTCCACATTTGGTTGAATCCCTTTTCTTGGAAATAGGCACAAATATGCCTATCTCTTCTAGTCAGTTGGCCAGGTAGTTGTTTTACAAATCTCTTGGTATAAACATGTTAGCACCTTCAGTGATAAATCTGTTTGTTGAAACATCTCTATTGGTATTTCATCAGTTCCTGGTGTCTTGTGTTTCATCAATTCCTTCAAGGCAGCTTCCATTCTTCAGTACTACTGGTTCCTGATCATATGCAACCTCTTGAAATGGTTGATCATCCACCGAATTCCTTGTGGTATAATGACTCTGTGTATTCCTTCCATCTTCTTTTGTTATTTCCTGTATTGTTTAGTAATTTTCCCTATAGAATGCTTCACTCTTGACACTTGAAACTTGAATTTTTCTTCAATTCCTTAAGCTTAAGAAAAACAGAGAATGTTCTTCTATCTCCAGTTCTTAGTATGTATCATTATTATATTTGATTTTGTCTTCTTGAGGTACCTCTGAAATCTGTTTAATTCCTTAACTTCATCATGTCTTCATTTTTCTTTGTTGCTCAACATTCAAGGGCAAGTTTCAGAGTTTCTATCAACATGTAATTTGGTCTTTTCTTTGTTTCCTGACTTTTTATTAACCTTATACCTTCTCCAAGAATGTCTTTGATGTCATACCACAACTCATCCGGTCTTAGATCACTCATGTCTAAGGCATTAAACTTATACTTCTGATGGTTTTTGAACTCAGATGGGATATACTGAAGGTCATACCCTGGCTCTTGTATACTTTTTCTAATTTTCTTCAATTTCAGTTTGAATCTGCATATGAGCAGTTGATGGTCTGATCTACAATAAGCACCTGGTCTTGTTCTGACTTTTGGTATTGAGCTTTTCCATCATCTCTTTCCACAAATATAGTCAATTTGGTTCTTGTATGTTCCATCTGGTAAATTTCACATGTATAGTCATCATTTATGTTGGTGAAAAAAGTGTATTTTCAATGGGAAGGTCATTGGTCTGACAAAATTCTATTATGCAATCTCATGCATAATAGAATAACCATTTCTGTCACCAAGACCATATTTTCCAGGTACTGAACCTTCTTTGTTTCCAGCTTTTGCATTCCAGTCACTAGTAATTATCAGTATGTCCTGACTGCATCTATTTCAGATTGCAAGAGCTGGCAAAAATCTTCCCTGTCTTTACATGTGGGCTTAGTGGTGGGTGTGTAAATTTGAATAATAGTCATATTAACTGTCCTTTGTTGTAAGTATATAGATATTATTCTATCACTGACAACATTGTGCTTCAGGATAGATCTTGAAATGTCTTTTTTGATGATGAACATAACTCCATTTCTCTTTAAATTGTCATTGGTGGCATAGTAACCATATGATTATCTGATTCAAAATGGTTCATGCCAGTCCATTTTAGCTCACTGATGCCTAGAATGTCGATGTTTATGTGTCCCATTTCCCTTATGATTTCTAATTTTCCTAGATTCATACTACATACATTCCACATCCCAGTTACCAATGGATGTTTACAGTTGTTCCTCCTCATTTTGAGTCATGCCACATCAACCAATGGAGGTTACTGGGGCTTTACTCCATTAAGGTGTACTCTGAGGAGGCAACTCTGCCTCAGTCATCTTTTGTGTGTCTTCCAACGTGGGGGGCTCATTTTTAGGGACTATATCTGACAGTATTTCTCTGCTATTCATAGGGTTTTCAATGGCTAATTGTTTTAGGAGTGGGCTTCCAGGTACTACTCCCTTGTCTGTCTTAGTCTGGAAGCTTAGATGAAACCTGTCCACAATAGGTGACTCTGCTGGTATCTGTAATACTGGTAGCATAGCTTTCAGCATCACAGCAATACACAAGCCCCCAAAGGTAATGTGTCCATGTTATTCTCCCCTCTTCACTTTTTATCTTGATATACATGCTGGCCTTGAACTCTTGGTACCCTGCCATAGCCTCCTGAGAGTCTAGGATTATAGGCTTGTGCTATCATGCCCAGCTTAATTTTCTCCATCTTTAGAATTTGCTTTTAAGGCCTTTGTCTTCAGGATAAGAGCTTAGGCTGCCCCCACACTTCTTCCACTAATTCCAGATTCAATATTCTAAAGATAAGACTAATTATATAAACTCTTGTTCTGCTTTTCTCATATATATATATATACATATATTCTTATGGTTGGTCAATTTGTTTAGGGATTCATTTGTTTCTTTAAGTAACTATGCCTAACTTAACTCTGAAATATTATGTTATTTGTAGATTTTCAATGCTTACTATCAAAGATCCCTTCTTTTCCTTTCATTTTTAATATAATTGGAAACTTGGCAGTGTAACACAATACCTAATAGAGTACATCACAGTGCCTGATACATTGGAAGAACTCAATAGACATGTGTTGAATGAATTAATGTATAAAGTTCTTCATATAAATTAATTATTCCACCAAAATCTATAGTCGATGCTTACAGAGCCAAATCTCAAACAGTACTTCTGAGGCTAACTGCACAGTACTTTCTACTGTGCCAAAATAACCACCAAAACAGACTGCAAACATCTGAATATATTTTTCACACTTTTGTTGGCATATAAAGGGAAAAAATGGCTTTCCAGATTAAGTTGCTTGATTTTTAATAACCCTTCATTCTGTATTTTATACAATCTCAAGTCACAGAAAAACATACAGCTGAAATTCTCTGTCAGATAATATCACAGGATTCCTTTACCTTTTTCTTAAGATTTTGGTTTTAAGAGTGAAAGAAATGGATCATAGAAAATGAATGCACTAGATCATTACACAAGCAATCAGTCAGCATCTTTGCCTACACATTAAGGTTACTGAGTGAATAGCTCAGATTTATAATAGCTGAATTTCATGCCAGTATAAAAACCATAACCTAGCCTGAGTTATCATGAGACATTAGGAAGAAAGTATGGTGATCATATATCCATCCAATTGCTACATAAACGGAAGCACTGTGAGAAAGTTGGGTAAGCACCTTGATAACCTAATTCACAGTGTCTTCAGAAAGCCACACAAGAATTTAGGGGAAATAATAAAT
The DNA here is from genome assembly GCA_007922755.1 of Pedetes capensis. Lineage (NCBI taxonomy): Eukaryota > Metazoa > Chordata > Mammalia > Rodentia > Pedetidae > Pedetes > Pedetes capensis. The sequence continues at coordinate 71,354 of VMDO01009849.1, forward strand.
GTCAAAAAAAGACATATGTAACTTAAGATATGTATGTGACGTACATATTTCAATCTTTAGATGTGAACTGTGTATTATATTTATCTAGAATTGTCTACTAAAAGATAAAATGTTCTGATTTTTTTTCTGCAGCTGCCAAGACATCCTTATACAATTTCATGAAAGTTACTAAGTTTGAAAATGTACCTCCCACATTTTCCTAAAGCAATTTCTGATATAATGAAATTATACTGACTTTCAACATGGACAAACCAGTCCTATTATATATTAACTATGTCACCTTGTGAAAGTTATTTAACTTCTCCAAAGTTCAGTTTCAAATTCCTACAATTGGCTGACTTATCCTGCAGTAAAGACAAGGTAATATCTTCACCAAAATCTGTCATTTTTATCTTGGTAAGATTGGCTAACTATATTTCCCGGTTTCTTTTGTAATTCATTAGAAGAATGTTATTGAATTGGCCAATGAAATGTTGATGTAAAGCAAATAAATCATGCCTCAGCCTGGTCATGTCTTTAAAACCTCTTATATGTATCCTTCCTTCTTTCACATATCTCCTTCACTTGCTAACCAGCTGTCCAGTGGAAAACTTCAAGAGTTTAGAAAACAGTGGAACCATAAAATGGAAGAAACCTCTATTCAGAATGATGCTAATGAAGAGAACTTGTTATTCTGACCTCCACTATCCAAACCTCAAATATATATTAGACTGTGATATAAGAGAACATTTTTACTATTGAGCCACTAACATATTCTGATTATTTGTTATAGGAATTAGCCTATCATGATTAATGCAAATATAAGTACCTGCTTTAAAGAATTATGGAAGTATAAAATAAATTAATGACTATAAGTAGCTTAGTACAGCCTAACTTAGTGTCAGACAGTTCTTTTCCTGTGCTCAGCAGGGAAAGTCAGATATGTCCAGCTTTTACTTTCCAATATCTATATTCTTCAGCTTTTATATTAACCCTTTCACAGTCATGTGTATTGAAATCATCATTACATTTCACATTTCATCTAATTCTTTTTGATGCATAAATATAAACAATTTGAAGTAGAGTTTTAAAAACTAGTGTATGAAGCCGGGTGTGGTGGTGCATGCATGTAATCCCGGTGGCCTGGGAGGTGGAAGCAGGAGGATCGCAAGTTCGAGAACAGAGGCAGTCTGCATAACTTAGCGAGACCCTGTCTCAAAAAAAAGTAAAAAATGGTCTGAGGGTGCAGCTCAGTGGTCCAGCACTTGTGCGAGGCCCTTGGTTCAACCTCAGTACCACAAAAAAAAAAAAAGACTAATGTATGAATGTCACTTGAACTTATGCCATAAAATGTGAACCCTAACTTCAATGCTTTCCTGAGTTCATTAGAATGAATAGATGACTCAGAGATATTTTGTGTGACAAAGCGTACATATAATAGGCAGGCAGCTATTGCCCTCCTAGGCCTATATGAAAACTTTGGGATGGGAAAACACCTCTTGACAATTTGTTGTTGTTTTTAGGTGCCATCAGTCAGTGTCTCACTCGTGGTGACCCTACCTATAAAAGGCAAAACAGTATTGTTAGTGCTTTTCTGCTATACATAGAGTTTTCAATGACTGATTGTTTTAATTTTTTGGAGGAGTGAGAGGGAGGGGTTGGGTTGCCAGGTCCTTCTCCCAAGCCTATAGCACTTGGCATTTCTAGGAGGTCTAGAAATGGCTAGACCCTTCTTAGCTTCTGTGACTTGACAGGATCAGATGCTAGAATCAGAGGGCTGCAAGCCTTGACAATTAAATCTTACTAAAATATGTGTGAAATCATTCCTAAACAAGTCAGGGTGCTTTGGTCTATTTTTTTTTTTCTCTTTAGCCAAACCCAATTTAAACAGAAAATAAGCACTCCTGGAATGGAGCCATTCATGTAGACTGAGGGAATTTATGGTCTGAAACGCTCTAAAGTTTATTTTGATTTACCCTGGGTGCATCTCACATTTTGAAATAAGCATTTGAGGGGTTTTATATACACAGTCATTTTGTGTGGCTTATTATCATTAAGTCAACTCTTCCTTTTTAGAAAGTTATTTACAAAAGGCTTACAATCATGACCTTTACATTTAGAACAGAAATGCTCTTGCAAATTTAAAACCCAAGTATCAGTGTCACTTTGTCCTTGGGTCCTCGTGTCAATGTCTCTTTTCATGGAATACCTACCGGGAACCAGCCTTGTACCATTTTGCATATCTATTTCTTTCACTCTTCATGAGAAACCTATGACATAGACAGCAGCATCAATCACTGTATTACACAGGAGAAAACTACCACTTACAGAGGTTCAGTGACTGCTCTTGACTCAAAAGCCCATGATTGTACTTGTCCAAATGAGAATTGCCAATAATGAGCATACAAGTTATGCATTTTTGATGGTATATTTCTGTTGTGAATGTGAAGTTTTCTATTCTTTCTTCTCTGTCATCAACAAGATATGTATGTCTGTCTTCCTATGGACGGATTTCTCTTCCCCTCCCTCCTTTTATCTTGCCAGTGATTGGTGTCTCCATTTACTATGCATATGTGGCAAGAAAACAACTTCTACAGTTCATGGAGTTTTAATTTTTAACTCATATCAAACTCTAATGCTGCCTAGGGCTCTGGAGACTATCCTACCCTCTTACTCATGACCACTCAGCAGCTTATTCTCCAAACCACTTCAGATGGCTATTACTGTTGATCTTCAATAATATCTTTGGCTAAATCCCTTTTCTCACTGTCCTGAAATGACATCAGAGGCAATCATCAGAACCCCACTACTCAAAAGGAGTTCAATTGCTTAGAAAATTCATTCTTTAACCCCCAATTTAACATCACATTTCAAATTCGGTCCCAAATAGAGCCAGATATTTTATTGTAAAAGCTAAAATTTTGAATGAATGTTTAATTTTTTAAAAATTTTAAATGGTTGAGCTCTCTTTCCACCCCCAGTTTTGCTCCCCTCACAGTGGGAAAGGCTCCCGCCTAAGTGGCTGAACTACCAGCTAGACCAGTGTCATTCCACTAGGTCTGCAACACAATCCAAACACAACCCCTTGCAAAAATTGGGGGACACTCCACACTGCTATTACCAAAGCAGGGTCTAGGCAAGAGTAATTAAAAATTATTCATGGAAACTACCTAATATATTTACCCACTGAAAATTTATTTATGGAACTATCAGAAGAATTGTTAGTTATTCTCTGCTATTCATAGGGTTTTCAATGGTGGATTGATTTTTGGGAGTGTGTTGCTTGGTCCTTCTCCCAAGCCTACAGCACCTGGTGTTCCCAGGCAGTCTCCCATCCAAGTACTAACCAGGCCCAATCCTGCTTAGCTTCTAAGACCTGACAGGATCAGACCCTATAGTGGTAGAGCTGCAGGCTTTTAAAAAATGTCAAAAAGAATGAATTAGATTCCCATGGGTTGATTTGGAAAGGTATTCTAGAAGGTTTATAAATAGAGGAATAGAATATATAGCTTACCGCAGTTATATAAGAGAAAGAGAAGATTATATATAAAAATATGCCTGCAGCCTTGGCTCTGTGGCATCTGA
>VMDO01009850.1:9235-74860 GCA_007922755.1 Pedetes capensis
ATCCGACTCATAGCGACCCTCTGTACAACAGGGGAAACACTATTGTCAGTGCTTCTCTGCTGTTCATAGGGTTTTCAATGGCAGATTGATTTTTGGGAGGGGGTTGCCAGGTCCTTCTCCCAAGCCTACAGCTTCTGGTGTTCCCAGGCGGTCTCCCATCCAGGTACTAACCAGGCCCGACCCTCCTTAGCTTCCGAGACTTGACGGGATCGGATGCCACAGGGCTACCGCTGCAGGCAACAGAGTATTAGTTATATTCATAAAATCCTGAAACAGTAGTGTCTTTGTCTCCGGCCCGTATGAATCACTCCTCACTCTGTGTGCTGCCACTGAGCCATACACATGCCTCAGAGGTTTGGCTTGCTTCGTATATGCCTGGTACTGGGCTAAGTGGTTTTACATTTAGTCTATACAACAATCCTCTGACATTGGTGCTTGTTTTTGCAGATTCAGAAACTAAGGCTGTAAATAATTTAAGCTCAAACAGCTAAGAAAGTGGCAGAGTTGGAATTCAGATGTCCATCTCTCTGCCTGGATTAATCTCTGCCTCACAGAGACTAGCACCACTATGCAGTCTCTGAGGTCCCAGGTTCAATTTCTAGCCCTGCAAAAATGGGAGAAGGACATGACAAGCCACTCCTAAGGCAATCCCAAAACAATCAGCCATTGAGAACCCTATGAGGGTCACTGAGTCTGACGTGACTTGATGGCACCTAAGACACAGGGTCTCTGTGTATAAATTGGCTTCTCCCGTTGGTCTCTAAACTCTTGGGGATAAAGGCTGTGGCTTCCATATTTTTCACTTAGGAATAGTGCCTGGAATGTAATAGTTGCTCAATAAATACTTGTTAAATAGGTGGATAACTGAATGTACTCTAGAGACTTTCTGAGAACTCAGTTTTCAGATATCAAGGGAATATCATTGCTCTAGATGCTCAGTGGGCTGAACAATACATCAGCTAAGAACTTTGAAGTCTCCCCCAGTTTCCTGAGAAATGAGGCTGTTTTGTTCAACCTGGGTATGGTTGTTTCCCTATTGATGTCTTCTTTTTTTTCCTATTAAGCTGAGACACCAATACTGGTCACCTACATCAGTTTATTATGAAAACTTTGGGAGGCTGGTAAGAACAAATGGTTTTAAACAAATTACAGGATTTTAAACATGTATCATATATTGGGCATTATGGAAAGGGGATTTTTTCACAGTCCCCTAATAATCAAGGAATCGTTACATACTTCAAAACTGCATGGGAAACTTGAAAAGTGATGAAGAGCATGTGTTATATACTTTTAAATTCTTTGAATACTCAATTTTTCTGTTCTTTCCTTTTCTTTTCTCTTTTCTTTTCTTTCTTTTTTTTTTCCTTTCTTTTCTTATAGTACTTAGAAGTTGAACCCAAGGCCCTGCACATACTTTGTAAGTACTCTACCAGTGGGTTGCATGCCCAGCCCCTTTTGTATTTCTTATTTTGTGGCAGGGTCCTGATAAATTATGCAAGCTGCCTCTGGCCTCAAACTTGCAATCCTCCTGCCCCGGCCTACCTAGTGGCTGCAATTACAAGTGAGTGCCACTGTGCCCAGCTCAATTTGGCTTTGACTTTTAAAATAACATGGTTTCAGATATTTTAGCTTGTTTGAGTGAGGCAATTTCATAGAAAAAAAGGCTTTTCTCTTAATGATTCATCTATTTGAAACTGTCTGAGTGATATCAGCTCCCTGGGTACCCTTAAGGGCTGCAATTACTAAACTACCTAGATGATTAGTTGTGTATTTGTCTTAAAGTGCTCATACTTTCTTGAAGAAAAAAATCACTAACTTCTTTAAAAACGATCCAAAGAATAGGTTTATGAGACACAGAAATGAAAGTTTAAATCTGAATGAATTCTCCAAATTGAGATAAATTAAGGAAAACACTTAGTCTTCCATCTTCCATCTTGAATTTCCTTCAAGAGTGTCTCCTTGAAGTGACCATCCCTCTGTCCTCAGAGAACGCGACTTGTCTTTGTGAAGAGGCTTGGCAGGAGGACTATTTCCAGCCAACTTCCAGGTTAACATTAAAAGTGAAGGATGGGCTAAGACTTTTTAAAATGTCAGCAGCATAGACTGGCACCAGATTGGTGGAGTTCTCTGCCTTCTACACTGCCCCACTGCCAGTGAGTGGTTCTTACTTGGGCTGAGTATTAGAATCACTTGGATACCTGGGATTCTGCTTCCACCTCCAGGGATTCTGACTTACTTTTATTGGTGAATGACCTGAGAATCTCAACCCTTGACAGGTGTTGCGGGGCCAGAAAGACCCAGAAAGACCCTGGATATATATATATATATACATATATATATCTCCATCTGCTGTACATAGGGTCGCTATGAGTCGGACTCGACTCGATGGCACATAACAACAACAACATATATATACACACACATACACATAAATACAGATGGAGTATACACACACACATATATACAGAGGGAGTAGAAGCTGAGACTCTGTGGAGTCCTGTGAGGCTTTATTTTCACATCTATAAAATGGAGAAAATGCCATGTGTCCCACCACAAGAACTAAGTGGTTTTACATTTAGTCTATACAACAATCCTATGACATTGGTGCTTGTTTTTGCAGATGCAGAAACTGAGGCTGTAAATAATTTAAGCTCATACAGCTAAGAAAGTGGCAGAGTTGGAATTCAGATGTCCATCTCTCTGCCTGGATTAATCTCTTCTTCATAGAGTCTAGCATCACTCTGCAGTCTCTGAGGTCCCAAGTTCCACTCCTGTTGCTGTTGTTAGGTGCCGTCGAGTCGGTATCCAACTCATAGCGACCCTCAGAGGGTTTTCAATGGCTGACTGTTTCGGGATTGCCTTGGGAGTGGATTGCCAGGCCCTTCTCCCATTTTTGTGGTACTGGGAATCGAACTCAGGACCTCAGAGACTGCAGTGCAGCGCTCTACCAACTGAGCTAGATCCCAGCCTGGTTCAACTCCTAGCCCTGCAAAAATGGGAGAAGGACATGAGCATCTAGAGAAAAAAGACATCTGAAAAATATGTAAACTACAAAGTGCTTCACAAGAATGAGAAGTTGTTGCTGCTGGTGTTATTGACTCTAAATTCTTTGGAGAACATTCCTTAGGGAGAACTATTTTGTCTTCCTGAAATGTGTCCTGGTGCTTCTTGTACTTTCTGAACCAGAATCTGACTCAGTGTGACAATTCTTATGTCCTTAAAAAACATGAATACAATCTTGGTCCCAGGCAAACTTCTATATATTTGTTGTGCGCTATTATTGTTGTTAGGCACCATCCAGTTGGTATCTGACTTATAGTGACCCTATGTACAACAGGCAAAACACTATTGTCAGTGCTTATCTGATATTCATAGGGTTTCAATGGAGGGCTTATTTTTTGGGAGTGGGTTGCCAGGTCCTTCTCCCAAGCCTACAGTATCTGGTTTTCCCAGATGGTCTCCCATCCAAGAACTAACCAGGCCCCATCCTGTTTAGCTTCTGAGATTGGACACCACAGGGCTACAGCTGCAGGCTTTGTTTGTTTAGTAAGTTGGAAGTGGAGTGTAAATCCTACCTTTGTTTTTTCACACAACATTTCAGCTTCTCACTTTCATTAACATTTTTCCATTTGTTAAATATTATTTGAAAACATGATTTTTAATTAATGCAAAATTTTTACATTCTATAATTTATTATTCTACTGTGGGATATCTGTCATGTGTTTCTAATTTGAACTCATAAATATACTATTAAGATTATGTATAAAATTAAATATTAATATGTATCTCTTTTTCTCTTAGTATATGTTTCCAGAAATGGATTTATTGAGTTTAAGAGGTTTAAAAATTTCTAAGCCTTTTAACATATATCGAAAAGTTTCTCATGAGAAGCAGCTAGATATGTATAAGAATGTTTATTTTACCGTGCTCTCCTGGGGAGGGGTGTTCTTTTTGCATCTGTGTTTAAAAGGCAAAAATGATACTTGAAAATAATAATTTATGTTGCAATGCTTTGACTATTTATATGGTTATACTTTTCATATGTGAATTGACCATATGAATTTTTGTTAGTTCTCATCCGTATCCCACTTTTTTTAAAGAGTATTTATTTATTTATTTATCTGACCAAGTCTGTGTAGCCCAGGCTGGCCTGGAATTCATTATGTGGACCAGGCTGCCCTTGAACTCAAGATAATCCTCCTGCTTAGGCCTCCCAAGTGTTGGGATTACAGGCATGCGGCAATACACCTATCTATCAGAGTATTTAAAAACATCTGTTATTTTATTACCCTTACACAGAGCACTGTTCCCAAATGTGAAGGTTTTAAGTCAAATAGAATAGGAAGTGTGTCTCCTTCCTGTCCTAAAAGAACCTTTTACTGCTTATAAAATTAGCTATTTTTTCTGCCACTTATGGAGGTTATAGTCAAGGAAAACAAACAAACAAACAGTATTTTCAAATATCATAATCTTTCTTATTTTAGCATTGAATAGTTTTAATTCCTCCCACTTTCAAAATTGAATGAATTCAAATTAGCCAAAAATCTAAACCAGACTTTGCTTAATTGTTAAATGATAAAGGATCTACATATAAGGTGTGATCAAAACATATATGAATGTTTAAATTTTAAAAATGAGGACTAATGGAAATGTGTCTTTTACTGTAATACATATTTTAAAATGTAAGCATTCACTGTATTTTTTTATCACACCGTGTAGATGTGAATAGTCAACATTATATAGTATTTTTGTGTATGTGTGCTGGTGTTTGAATCCAGGGCTTTACACATACTAAGCAAGTGCTTCACCACTGAGCTGCACTTCCAGCTATTTATTTTTTTCAATTTTGAGACAGAGTCTAGCTACATTACTCAGGCTGCCTCTGTTCTTAAACTGGCCATCCACCTTCCTCAGCCTTCAAGTCCCTGGGATTACAGGCATTTACCGCCACATCTGGCAACATTCTGTAATTCTAGCATGCATTTATCTATTCAATGTCTGCATTCTGATGTATTTTCATTCTGATAAAAATAAATTTAAAATAAAAATAAATATATGTGATGACTATATTAGCAAAAAATCATATTACCTAGTGTCAGATGTTGTTGTTGTTGTTAGGTGCCGTTGAGTCAGTTTCCGACTCATAGCAACCCTGCGTACAACAGGTGAAACACTATTGTCAGTGCTTCTCTGCTGTTCATAGGGTTTTCAATGGTGGATTGATTTTTGGGAGTCAGTTGCTGGGTCCATCTCGCAAGCCTACAGCATCAGACAATCTCCCATCCAAGTACTAACCAGGCCCAACCCTGCTTAGTTTCCGAAATCTAACAGGATCGGATGCCACAGGGCTATGGCTGCAGGCTGTCAGATGTAGAGTTGACATATTTTATAAAATCAATATATCTAATATTTATCAATATGCTTATATCAATAACACTTCTTACCTGTTTGCATTACCATCATCTGAAGGCAGAAGTTGCTAATGCCAAAAGAAAAAAATGGTTAAGTACTTTAAGCCAGAGGATTCTTGCTCTGTATTTTATGTTGCTCTTCCTCAAATACCTTTTTCACTTCTCTTAGACTCCAATATAAAGGGCTTAGTGGAAGCAGAATATAGAAAAGTGAGTAGGGTTGGGGTTTTGCCTAGAAGGTGCTGGGATGGCATCAAGCAGGGTTGCAAAGGCTCATTACTGATGTTGCTACTGAGGACTGTTCCAGGCATTGCACAGCTTCCTTCCAGAATTGTTGTTTCCTCCTATACATTGCTTCTGACATTCAGGGAAGCAATGATCAGCTTATCCCTGTGAGCTTTCCATGGAAAACTGAAAACAAAGATGGGTCTGAGCTGTAGTCAGTGAGGTCTTTCCATCAGAATCAACTAGATATTAAAACATACATCCCAATAAATGCTGATAATCCTTGAATTCTTATGAAATAAATCAGTATTTTAAAGAAATTATAAAACTTACAAAATATTAAGAAATAAGATGTGACTGCATTGTATTTAATCTTATATTAGCATTGATTCCAAAACACACCATCAATTCAAAAGGAGGGTAGAACAGAAGAGAATAACTAAATTACAGGTAGAAATTGATTAAAGGCAAATTTGTTAAAGACAATATTGATTAAGGCAAACTTATCTGTAAAACATTAAAATGTAAAAAAAAAAAAAGAAGTGTGGTTTAGCATTGAGTGCCAACTAAGCTTTAACTATGATGGATCAATGTTTAGCTTGTATCTGTTTTTGTTTTTGTTGTTTTTTTGGTTTTTGTTTGTTTGTTTTTTTAACCAGAATAGAAAGCTCACCATGAATCATTTTAAGGTTAAAAATCTTTTTGGGGAACTCTTTGGCCCTATGACTTCAGTGTTGTTGTTAGATGCTGTTGAGTTGGATCCAATTCATAGCGACCCTCATAGGGTTTTCAATGACTGGTTATTTTGGGATTGCTTCGAGAGTGGAGTGACACGTCCTTCTCCCATTTTTGCAGTGCTGGGGATCCAACCAGGGTCCTCAGAGAGTGTGGAACAACACTCTACCAACTGAGCTAAAAGACTGTGATTCTCAACTTCAAATGAGATGTTATAACTTAGTCACATTGAATGTGACATTTGAGAGGCTAAAAGTATCCTGCCCTCATTAAAAAAATTAATAGATAATATTTATTAAATATTTGCTACATGTCCAGAACATGCTTCTTTTAATTAAATCCTCATAATAAATCAATGAATTAGCTTCAATTATTTTTTCATTTTACAACTGAGTAAATGAGGCTCAGAAAGGTTAATTAAATCACTCAAATATGTTTTACAAGGCCACCAGTAAGGACAAACAAAAACCAATTCTTTGTTTTCCAAGTATCTTGGCAAATTCAGTTAGGCTCCTGGTACCCTAAAGTTCCTGTCTTCTATTTGTTGCCAGTTTCTGAAGACAAGATTCATTCTGCTTTTCTGAACTAAGTGATGCCAGGATCTTCATAGCACTAGGTATTTAAAAAGCAATGTTAATTAAAATTAACTCAGAAGTTTCAGTTTTGATAATAATAATGAATCATACTTCCTAGTTAAACTTAAGATGCTATTTGGGCGATGAACTCTTCCTAAGTGTAAAACAGCCACAGCCATTTTTAAACACTGGCTTTTACACAGTTGGTCTGATTTTCTCCAGGATACAGTATACATGTCTTGGAGGGGTTTGGATCAACCCCTTTGGATCAAGATGATATAATACATTTGACTTAGATTTTTAGAGATGTTTTTCCCTCAGCTCAAAGGTTATGAGGGAGAAGGAAACAGTTAAATCAATTATAGTTTAACACCAATTTGTTGTTGTTGTTGTTGTTAGGTACCATCGAGTCAGTGTCTGATGGACTGGGTTGCTGGGTTCTTCTCCCAACCCTACAGCACCTGGTGTTCCCAGACAGTTTCCCATCCAAGTACTAACCAGGCAGGACCCTGATAGCTTCCGAGATCTGACGAGATTGGACGCCAGTTTTACAGCTGCAGGCAACACCAATTTACCCTCACTACATTAAGAGAATAGAGTGATGGCATGACCTTGTGTAGCCAAACAAATTCTTGGTGTGGACATTGATTGACCACTGCATGGAGAAGAAGCTGTAGCTCACTTACCCAATTGACCCACATGAATGTGGCAGGGAGCTTGGTTTTTGCCAAAACATGATGAATCAGGACCAAGCCACTTGTGCGTGAGAGCTAAACTTGACTTCTCACCTGAAGATAGTAACATTGTAGGAATGAGGGCTGATGAAACTACTTCACAGGATAGACAGAAAGATTCGCCAGATATCTGCACAGCTCTCAGGATCACAGCCCATTCTCACCAGATGGTCAGGTTGAAATTCTTTCCCTCCAAGGATTGTGGTGCACTTTCTGTTTATTTGTTTCTTCTTTACTTATGTAATTAAACCTTCAGCTTCCTTAGGGAATCACTAGAAATCTCATTTCCTCTAAAAAACAAACTCAGAGATTCAGATTCTGTATCAAGATTTCTTTTTAAATGTAAGGAATTGATGCTATTTACATTTTGATATGAGTCAAACCTCATGAAGTAATGGGTTAAGTATGGCTATGTAAGTAAAGTAACTCAGAGCCATGGAACACATCTCTTTCATGGGCTTTGGAGCACAAATACAGCAGAACATAAGGATGCTCATTTTTTCTCTTTGTTTTGTTTTGTTTTTAACAACATTCAACTAGATGAACGGTTCTACAAATTGATGGAAATCTTGTCATTTTAGGATACCAGTAGAGATGAAGTTGGAACAACAGAACTCAGGTGCTGGATGGGAACAGAGGCTTCTTCACTATTCATGAAGATCGAGGATCTCAAATATACATCTAACAGTAACAGTCATGTAGTTCAGAGGGAATGAGGAGATGTCCGGGAGAAATAATTGTCTTTAAGAAACTGCCAACACCTAAGTATAAATTAAGTATAATCATGACTAAGCATTCACTGCCATTAATCATGGCATGTCTCTTCCCTGAGCCTGGGCTGCATTCAACTCCAGCAAACATTCCTGACTCTGTTCTAAAGGCCTTGTGTCTGGGCCAGAGACTGTGGGAAATAATTAGCTTCTGACCAGACAACAGAGGCAGTTCTACAATTCACCCAATACATTCCTTCAAGCCCCAGGAAGTGAGACAGCTACCTGCAACCTGAGTGTGCAGATGCCTAGGTCATTGGACATGCTGTCTCTATGCTAGCCACTTATGCGGAATTGTGAGCACTTCAGAGACAATTCCCTGGGCTGTGTGACTCAGGCATGGTGCTTCAAGAACCAGAGTCTGAAGCATCCTAAAATAATGTCTACAAGTTATAATAGTGGGTGTTTCTGGAATAGTAGTCCATTCATAGCTTCTGCTTACAAGGAACATTTGCAGGACATTATCAGGGACCTACAAGAATCTATAATTACACACCGTGGCAAGATCATAAAATCTACGTCAAGGACAAAATGGTGCAAAAGTCCTACCCTGAGAGTTCTCCACCTTGATACACATTGAGACTTTATGTTCTCTTTTATTCGTTGCCTGCTGAGGGAAACAATTAAACACCACCAACAAAAACCCCAAAGGTTATTGCCCAATAAGAGCTGATGATCTGGATTCCTCCCCGTCCATCTTCTGGCTCTGGGTTTCCACATGACATCATCCACCAATAGAAAATTGAATTAGTGAACACTTGCACTCCAGAGCTGAATTTTGCTAGTCCTTTAAACCTTGGACTCTTATCCTCACTTCCCTTGGCTCCTGGCTGTACTGTTCTGCCCACTGATACATGATATTATGGTATTTTTCTGTGCTCTGCTCTTTATCTAGCTTTGATGTCTGACTACTGTATCAATTGGTGGTGACCCAAGGCAGGTTTTCTTTTTTCTTTATTTCTAAGACTTGCTTTTCCTTTTCCTTTCCTTTCCTTTCCTTTTCTTTTTTTTTTTTTAACTAGTTTTTTTGACAGGGTCTTTTGCTATGTAGCCCCAAGCTGGCCTCAAACTTGCAATCCTCCTGCCTCAGCCTCTTGAATGCTGGAATTACAGAGATGAACCACCATGCTTGGCAAAATGAACAAACTGGTGTTTTGTTTTTGTTATTTGCTTTGCTATTGTTGTTTTGGGGATCAAACCCAGGGCCTTGTATATGCTGAGCACTGCATGGCTGATGTGGGAGGAAGCACAGTTAGTTGTACATAGCTTGAAAAACATTCCATAAGCATTCCTGTGGACACAAGTGCAACCTGTTGAATCCTGTTCCCCAGTAGTGGGTGAGGGCTGGCAGTTGGCTTATAAAAGGATCAGATGTCCTAGAGCCAAAGACAGAAATGAATTCTCCTTCGTGAAGGGGATGGGGTCTAGGAAAGCCACGAATGAACAAAGCAAGGGAACTTTGCAAATAACATGCAGAATCCTATGTAGCTGAGCATCAGAGGGGTAGCTCCATTAAGGTGGATGGCACTAAAGTCATGTTACAGAGGTGGCAATCTAAGGCCAGTCAATAGCAAAAGGCAGTTTTAGGGACACACACAACATGTGTAGAAAGTGCTTGGGGAAATATTTTTGCCAATAAGTATGCAGTGAACGGTAGCTGCAGGGCTAATGGTTGTGGTAATAGAAGTTCTAGATGGTTGCTCTACCTGCATGCTTGTGGTGATGCCCCTTTGAAAAGCCCATAGTTGTTCCTACTATCTACTTTCACATTAGGACATATGTATTCAACATCGAGATTAAAAACAAGCATTTTAGGTTTGGATTGCCCAGATTAGAATTCTGGCCGTGCTATTTGCCAGCTGCCTGGCCTTGAGTGCAGTCTGCTGTCTGAGTCTCACTCTGAGTGGTGACCCCTTCAAAGGGATGTTGGGGAAGTTCAGTGAGACACTTTGTGACAAGTCTTTATCACAGTGAGGGCTAGGATTATTTTTAGGTATCTCTTACCCCAGTTGAATTTCTGTCTTGGATCTACCCTTTTATCTTTCCTCTTTTATAGTAATGAAATAACATGTAAAACATCTGACTTCTTTTTCTGCTTTCTTTTCTTTTCTTCTTTTGTCCTTTTTGTTTTTCAGTTCTGTGGGTTGAACCCAGGGCCTTGTGCATGTTAAGCAAGAGCTTTACCGCTGAGCTCTACTTCCAGCCCCTTTTTTACTTTTTATTTTGAGATAGAATCTTGCTAAGTTACACAGGTTTCCTCTGGCCTCAAACTCGAGATCTTCCTGTTACCACCTCCTAAGTAGCTAGAATTACAGGTATGCGTCATGGCACCTGTCTCTGCTTATATTAAATATCTCATTAGATTAAGAAATTCTTTAGAATCCCAAGTTTCAGGCCCATTCACAAATACAAGGGAGCTCTCCTACTCATAGGCTGTGTGATAAACCAAGCAAATCCAGTTAACTGGGAGTAGTGAAATAAGCCCAAAAGTTATGTGAAACTGAGAAAAGAATCTAGAAGGGGTAGCTGTGTAATTTGTTGATTAAAAAAAGTGAGGAAAAGACACCTTTGAGAATGAAAAGGGAATTCTTAATATTTGAAAATCATCAATGCAATTACTCAGCAAAGAGAAAACCGTATGATTATCTCAATGAATAATGAAAAAAATTTGACAAAATTCAGCCTACATTTATGATTAAAAATCACAGTGAATCAAGAACAGAGGAAAATTTCCTCAATCTATGGTGGATATATTAAAGAAAGTATGCTGATAATGTCAACTTAAGACTGACACAGTGCATATTTTTCCTATAAGATCAAAGGCAAAGATGTCTGATGTTATCACCTCAACTCAACATATTAGAGGTACTAGCTAGTAGCAGGAATCAAGAAATAAAAGTCAAAAAAAAATTGGGAAGGAAATAATAAGGCAATTGCAATTATAGATAGTTTAATTATTTATGTATAAAACCCTAAGGAATCAACAGAAGCAATTACTTGGTGAATTTTGTAAGGTTGACAAGTACAAGTAGAGTATATAAAAAGTTGTATTCCCAAATACAAATAGTAGCAAACAAGTGGAAAATGAAAAACAATTCTATTTACAACTGTGTCTAAAATAAAAATATTTGGGGATAACTTTAACAAAAGATATATCACTACCCTGGAAACCAAAGCACTGCTAAGAAAAATTAAACAAGGGCGAATAAATGAAGACATATGTCATGTTTATGATTTGGAAAACTCAATATTATGAAGAGGCTATGTTTACCAACTTGATCTACGATTTATCACAAACTGAAAAAACAAAAAATCCCAACATGCTCTTGGGGGATTAGAAATTGACAAGTTGGTTTATAAACCTAAAAATAAATAAGAAAAATATTATGAAAAAGGGACATATTAGAAAATTGTATTCTATGACTTCAATACTTCTTATAAATCTAGTAATATTTGTTTTAATATTTCTTTTATAGTAATCAAGAGAATGTGGTACTGGCGTAAGGATAGACAAACAGAATAGAAACCCAGAAATATACCCGCACTTACAGGGTCAACTGATATTTTTATTGTGGCTAAATGTATGTGTCATAAAACTTATTTTAATTCTTTTAAAGCACACAGTTCTGTGGCATGATGCACATTCATGTTGTACAACTATCACTACCTTCCATCTTCAGGACTATTTCATTTTCTCAAACTGAAACTCCATTCAACACTAACTTTCCATTACCCTCATTACACAACATTTACTTCTTCCATAAAAATTACATAAAAATTAATGCAAAATAAAGTAAGATTTAAATGTAGACCATAAACTAGAAAACTTTAAAACAACAACAGCAATAATAACAAAGAAGCATAGAAAAAAATCATCACGTGCCTGGCTCGGTGGAGCAGACCTACAATCCCAGTGACGGGAGAAGCAGAGTAGAAAGATTGCCAGTTCACTGCCAGAGGCAGCCTGCATAACTTAGCGAGAACTCGACTCAAAATAAAAAATAAAAAATGGATTGGGTGTGCAGGCTGGTAGAGCACTTACAAAGTATGTGAAAGGCCTGAGTTCAACCCTGAAGTAGCCAGTATGAAGAAACTGTCTGAGGTCCTAGGACTGTTTTATGTCTTGATTCAGTTGTTTATACTGCTGGATACATTTGTCAAAACCATTGACTTGTACACTTTAGGGCTATAATTTTTACAGTATAATTTTTTCTTTTTGTGGTACTGGTGGGTTGAACTCAGGACCTCACACCTGGTAGGCAAGTGCTCTACCACTGAGCTTCATTCTATCCCCTTTATTATTACTATTATTATGATTATTATTACTACCATTTTTGTTTGGCACAGGGTCTTGCTAAATTGAGCAGGCAGCCTCTGGCTTCAAACCTGAATTCTTCCTGTCTTAGCCTCTGAGTTGCAGGATTATAGCCATGCACCACATTGCCTGCTCTGCATATAACTTTTGTTTTTTAGATACTTAGGGGTGGAACCCAAGGCCTCACACATACTTTGCAAGTGTTCTACCACCAAGGTGCACTCCAAGTCAATTTTTTATTCTTTATCTTGAGTCAGAGTCTTGCTAAATTACACACCGTACTTCTGGTATCAAATTGCAAGTCTCCTGCCTCCACCTCCGCCTCCTGAGTTGTGGGGATTACAGGTGTGTGCCACCATACCTGGCTTCCATATGTAATTTCTAACTTAATAAAACATGTGTAAGGCCAGGCCACTGGCACACACCTATAATCCCAGCAACTCGGGAGGCTGAGGCAGAAGGATCACAAGTTTGAGGCCACAGGCAGCCTGTGTAACTTAGTGAGACCCTGACTCAAAATAACAAGTGAAAAAGGCTTGGGGTGCAGTTCAGTGGTAGAGCACTTGCAAAGTATGTGCTAGGACATGGCTTCACGTCTCAATTGCCACACAAACATACACAAACAAGTGTGAGCTCAAGACTCAAACCTAGACAGGAAACCAGGAAACCAGATTGTATGGCCATTTCAAGTTTCAAAGTTTCTACCCAAGACTGGCAAAGTAATAAGGGAGTCCCCACTTCTTTTCTTTTCTTTTCTGTCTTTCTTTTTTTTTTTTTTTTTTTTTTTTTGCAGAAAATGGCCTCCTCCTGGGACCCCTGAGTCCAGAGTCCATGGGACAGAGATAGAAGATCATGTATAGCAGAGGATGGTCATGACACAAGCAAGCACTGACCAAGGGTTTCCCAGGAGGCTGTTTCCCCTGCTGCAGAAACAAGAGCCTCCACAAATGCCTGGCCATCTGGTCTCTGCTCATCTCGGGGGCGGGGCAGGAGGGCTGGGAGACAGTTTTCCTCTGCAGTATTGGCACTGGGGCTCATTTTTGATCAGCGGCTTTAGAAAGAGAGTTTGTGTATAATCTGAGGCATTCTGTATGCCGCCCTTTCTCTGCTTGGGTTCCTATTTTAAAGACTGTTTGCAAAGTTCGATTTCTGCCAGCAGATTTGTTTTTGTAAGGAATTCTGAATCAATGACTTCTTTTACTTGTTATGGTTACCTTGTCTCTAAGCTGCATTTCACCTTTTTCATTAATTACAGGATCCTGGGAACTGAACAGAGAGGAGCAGCTCTCTTGGGAGTCTCAAAATTGGTTCATTGATGGAAAGAATATTTGGGAACTACCAACTGCAAGTGCCCATGCTGCCCTCCCTCTGGAGGAGGAAGGGACCACAAGCCGGGGCTTACTGGTGTTTGAAGCCTGCCTAGAGTACAAAACAAAAAGGCAAAGGGATATGTTGCTTTAGAACTCGGCTTCTTTTAACAGCTTGCTTCACTTTGTTACGGTTTTAATATTGGTTGTTGTTGTTATTAGGTGCCGTTGACTCGGGTCTGACTCATAGCAACCCCATGCACAGCAGAAAGAAATACTCCCCCACTCTGTGCCAGGCACATGATCGTATTTATATTTAAGCCCATTGTTGCAGACACTGTGTCAATCCATCTGGTGGAGGGTTTTCCTTTTTTTCCTTGACCTGCCACTCTCCCAAACATGATGTCCTTCTCCAGGGACTGGTCCCTCCTGACTACATGTCCAAAATAGGTAAGATGCAGCCTAGCCATCCTTGCTTCCAAGGATGCACTCTGGTTGTACTTCTTCTAGGACAAATCTATTGGTTCCTTTGGTAGTCCATGGTATAGTCAATAGTCATCTCCAGCACCCTAATTCAAAAGCATCAGTTCTTCTTCTGTCTCCTTTGCTCAATGTCCAGCTTTCACAATCATATGATGCAAATGAAAATATCATGGCGTGAATCAGGCACACCTTCATCTTCAGTGTGACATCTTTACTTTTCAGTACTCTAAAGAGATCTTTTGCCACAGCTTTTCCCAAAACAATGTACCTTTTGATTTCTTGACTGCTGCTTACATGGGTGTTGATTATAGAACCAAATAAAGCAAAATAGTGGACAACCTCAATCTTTCTCTATTTATGGTGAAGTTGCACACAGACACAGTGGTAAGGATTTTTGTTTTGTTGTTATTGAGTTGCAATCCATACTAAAGGCTATGTTCTTTGATCTTCATCAGTAAATGTTTCAAATCTTCTTCACTTTCAGCAAGCAGAGTTGTGTCATCTGCAGTATGTAGGTTATTAATGAGTTTTCCTCCAACCCTGATGCCATATTCTTCTTCATAAAGTCCAGCTTCTCGGATTATTTGCTCAGCATAGAAACTGAAGAGATATGGTGAAAGGATAGATCCCTGACACACACCTTTCTCTACTTTAAACCAAGCAGTGTTTCCTTGTTCTGTTCAAACGACTGCCTACTGGTCCATGTAGAGACTTCTCATGATTACAGTTAGGTGCTCTGGTATTCTCATTCTTCACAGTGTTGTCCATTATTTGTTATAATCCACAATATCCCTAATCCAAAATGCTCAAAAATCTGAAAATTTGAGCACCAATATGATGCCCTGAGTGGAAAATTCCACTTGAAACTTTATTATATTAAACACATTGCATAAAACTACTTTTAGGCTGATGTGTCTAAGGGGTGGAGTATATGTGACATAAATGAATTTCATGTTTAGACTTAGGTCCTATTGCCAAGATATTTCATTATATATAATGGGTTTAGCCAGGCATTAGCTCTGTTAGTAGCTCTGAGGCCTTGGGTTCAATCCCCAGCACCACAAAAATGGGAGAAGGACCTGGCAACCCACTCCTGAAACATTGCTGAAACAATTAGCCATTGAAAACCCTATGAATAGCAGAGAAGCACTGTCAAATATAGTGCTGGAATATGAGTGCCTAGGCTGGAAAGCATTCAAGAAATGACTGGAGAAGAGTTGCCTCCTCAAAGTAGAGTCAAACTTAATGATGGGAATGAAGTAAAGCCCCTGGGACCTCCTTCTGCTGATGTGGCATGACTTAAAATTATCAGAAACATAGTGTCTGCAACAATGGGTTCAAACATAAAAAGATTGTGTGCATGGCACAGTGGCAGGTAGTGTTTCCTTCTCTTGTACATAGGGTCACTATGAGTTGGACCTGACTTGCTGGCACCTAACAACACCCCCCCACACACACACACACCCTGGGTATATGTGCATACACATATACAGACATACACACACAAACAGAAATTCCAAAATAAAAAAAAATTCAAAATCCAAAATCCTTTTTGTCCCATGTGGATAAGGGAAATAATCAATAGGCCCTTCAAATAGGTTTCCCCTCTTGATTTCCTCATCAAGGTACATGGCTACATTGCCCTCCTGGCATCTCAGGTTGGACACACTTGAGTCATTTTGATTCCTCAGTCCCCCTTGTTCACCACAGTCTGTGGAGTTTCCTCTCCTGAGCCCTCCACATTCATCTTCTTGTGCCAGTAATGCTTCACCTGTTTAGGCCTTTACTCCTCCTTACCTAGATCATTGCATTTGACCTTAACTCACTCCCCCCCCACCCCAAGTCCCTGACTCCTTCCAGTCTGTTGTACCTATTTAAGTCAATTGCTTTACATAATGTACCACTCATCACTGCATTGCCGTGCTCAAAAGTCTTCAGCACTCTACCATCACTTATAGAATTAAGCACAAACCTTTCCTCTAAATCAGTTTTCCAGCCTCTTCTTTGATTAATCTTTGCATGTTTGGTAATTTGTTGTCATGCTTTTTCTAACTCTTGGCTTTGGCTAATCATGTTCCCATTTTTTGGAATGTCTTTCATCTCTGTCCACTTTACTCTTCAATTCTCATTTCAATGCTGATTCCTTCAGCAAGTCTCTCCTTCACTTCCAATTGTATCCCTTTTCTTCCTCCTCTCAGCTGCTGGGTCACATTTGAAGAAAAAAAGTCTCATGGATTTACTGTCAGTCTTACAGTGAGACCTATATATTTTTTTCTCTATGTTAGATTGTATGCTCCCTGAAGGACAAACCATGTTATCTTTATTTTTGTAAGCCTGCCTACATTTTATACAATGCTTAGCACATGGTGCCTGCAGCTGTAGCCCTGTGGCATCCAATCCCGTCAGATGTTGGAAGCTAAGCACGGTCTGGCCTGATTAGTACTTGGATGGGAGACCGCCTGGGAATACCAGAAGCTGTAGGCAACCCCCTCCCAAAAATCAATCTGCTATTGAAAACCCTATGAATAGCAGAAAAGCACTGACAATAGTGTTTCCCCTGTTGTACAGAAGGTCACTGTGAGTCGGATACCCACTCGACGACCCCTAACAACAACAACAGCACATGGTAGTCATCTAATAAGACTTTTATTTACTTCCCACTATTTAAAAACTATATTTATGCTACATGAGGTTTGGCCTAGATCAAGATTTTAGTGTCCACTCTCCATTTTCAAATAATTAAACACTGTCTTCAGTTAGAATAAGACATTAGAACTAAGCGGAGTGTTGAGGATGTATCTCTGTGGTAGAACACTTGTTTAGCATGTGCAAAGTCTTTGGGTTTGAGTCCCAGCACTGCAAAGAAAGGGGGTGAGAGGAGATAAGAGACAGGGTGATATTCTTTAGTTCTCTTCAAACTATCATACACTTGACATAACTCTCAGTTAAAAGGACAATATGCTTCCCTAGGGACAAAATATGGAAACAGCAAGGTCACTGTGGATCTTACAAATTTCCTGGGAGACAGAATGAGCTGGGAAAACTGGTGGTGGCTGATGGCCTGCTGTCTGTGACATATTAATTTAACTGTGTCTTGATATTTGGTGAAGTGTTCTTGCAAATTTCAGGCTGTCTATGATTCACTGAGGGAACCAAGGAAAGGACATCTTTTTCTAAGATTGAAATGGGGATTTAAAGGAAGAAGAGTTGGGTTTTATGACAGGAGGAGTAGCTGAGATTTTTCTTTCTTCTTTTTTGTGGTGCTGGCAATTGAACCCATAACCTTGCACAAGCTAGGGAAATGGAATAATTGAAATTCTTGAGGGAAAGGGAAATATCTATAGGCTGGAGGGATAGGGGAGAGTTGGAGCTGTTTTTATATCCACCTCTCATTACCTGGAGATTTCCTTGTGGAGCTGCTGTCTGATGAAACTGTGAAGTGTTTCATTTCTGCTTTAAATAAGAGAACCAGTCCCTCTTCAAGATACTCAATAAACACCCGCTGATAGATTACTGATAGAGGCCCTTGACTATTCCAAATGGATTAGTGCTGCTTGCCTTGACAGCCATATGGAACTTCCATCTAAGATGACTCCTGGGCCTCTTGTGGCCCAGAGATGACCTGGAATCACTTTTGTCCTTTTTGTTTTGATAAATCATGAGCTTCCAACATCTTTGAAGCCTGACTCCTGGCTCCTTTGACTGCTGATTAGACATTTCCTTTGAACTTGAGAGAATCCTAAATGAAATGAGAAAACCTCATCAGATTATTTTTCATGTTTCCACAAATCTTGAAGGACATGAGCTTATTTTATCTACAGTCTTTGTCTGGTTTTTCTTACTCTGTTAGCTTCCTCTCCTTTCTCTGTGAGGGACAAATTCTGAGGCAGGAGTGCACTTAACACTAAGAAGTTCCCTGGAGACCACAGAGCTTTGCTTAGTCCTCAGGAGGGAACTATAGTCCCAGGAAGAAGAGAATGTGGACAATAGACGCCACCACTTCTCCCTTTATCTGGACAGTTCTATAGCTGAACGCTTGTAGCTTCAGGAATCGTCTGAGTTCCATGAGGACTATGCTTCTGGGACAACTTGCTTCTAAGACAAAATTTTCCCAGCCTCTTTAAGCAGCCAGAGGGTACCTCTGTCTTGGTTTCTGCCTCTCTGGTTTCAAGTTGTAACTTTTTGAAACTAAACACAAACAGTAAAAGTTTAAATAGAATATGTTGGGAAACTTTTCAGAAATAAAATCTGAAATCCTATCATGCAAAAATTGTTGTTGAATGCTGTCAAGTTGGATCCAACACAAAGTGACCCTATGTGCAACAGAATGAAACACTACTCAACACTATCCAACACTGTGCCATGCACACAAGCTTTTTATGTTTCAGCCCAATGTTGCAGCCACTATGTTTCTCCTCATTTTGAGTTGTGCCTTATCAACAAAGGGAGGTCCCAGGGGCTTTAGTCCACTCCTGTCATTAATGTTGTCTCTACTTTGAGAAAAATAGACACCATTATATACATATCATACACATCCTTCCAGATATTTTCCCATGAAAATACATACACATATTTAAAAATGTGAGTCATAGTAATTGCTATACCATATGTGTTTAGTTTTTTTTAAACATCACCTTTATTTGATGTTAATACATGTAGATATACAGAAATATTTGCAATAGCTTCATATGCTTGATTTTAAGAAATATTTTATGTATATGTCATTGTTTCAGTACTGGATTTGAGCAAAGTTTCTATCATTAGCATTAATATTTTGCCTACTTTTGTTTTTATATTAGGATTTAGGGTTCCTTGAGTGCAATATTTATATTAATATTTTGGGCAAAGATTTCTGGCTTTTGGCCTCAAATATTTTTAAATGCAACCCAAATATTATTACATGTCATTCAAGACCATGTTGCCTCTCATAAATTTGAGTAAAGCTAATGTCTAACTCTTACTCTAGTTCAGCATCTTCCTCATAATGTCTCCATTTTCCTTTTACTTTCCTGTTCTATTTTTGATCCCATAGGTTCTCCAGTGTGCTTTCTTAAGTCAAATTTGGACATAAGACTGAAAATACAGCTTCCTTTTTCTCTGCTTCCCACTAGCAATACAGTCCCTAGCTGTGTTTTGTGATGTTCACCTGGAGATGTGAGCTGTCATAGAGAAGAATCCCATAATACACCACAGAACCCTCCCATAGCCTCTTTGCCAACACCTCCCAAAGCCCATTATCCAGATAAACAACTTCCTCACTACATGTTGACTCTGCCAAGACCCCCAACATCCTATCCCCAAACTCCCACTGTTCCTCCAGCTAGGGAGCAACTCTATGTGGTCAGTTTATTCCATGGGGCCTCCCAGAACTCTGTTGAACAAAAAATGATACAGACATACAAATATTTACTCATTTTGATTGATTTGGATGGAATTGACTACATTTTGATGATACCATTTAAATGTACTTATTTAGATCTAGAGTTATGGACCTTTGGAGTAAGAAATAGTCTCAAAGGATGGAGTCCAGTTCCCTCCTTTGACAGAATGGAGAAACAAGTGTCTAGACAGTGAATATTCCCAGGTGTATTGTCATCCTTAGTGCCAGACACTTAACCAGAATTCCAGGTTCCTATTTCCTGATTCCACTGCTCTGCATCATAAGACAAACTCAGGAGCTGCTTCTCCATCCTGCAGAAAAAAGAACAGCCTTTCTACCTCTGTCCCAATCCTTCTGGGTCAGAAGAATCTATGCCTAGAGGGCTCAGAAGGAAGAGCAAGTTTAGCATCCAAAGCATTCATGCTGTAGAAGGGGCAGGGGAAAGAAATGAAAGGAGATGAACTTTTAAATGCAAGATAAAAGAGTAAACTATTAGTGTTCAAGCAAAGAAATCTCACATTTCTGGCTGTGACTTCTCTTCTGATTGGCTCATAAATTTGCCTAAGCCTTTGTGACCAGAGGGTGACCTCAATTTGGGGAACCTTGGGATCCAAGAATTTGAAGATTTGTTCCAGGAGTTGCCCTCTGACTTTTGTGCAATCCTTGGGAATTACTTTAACCTTTTTGTGAACTGGCCGCCTCTGTAAAGGAAGATATTATTCACTTTCATGCAATGCGTTTTAAACAATCTATGAGATGCCCAGGAGGAGTTATGTTTTAGTTCAGAGAGAAAAGTCATTCTTTGCGTGTTCCCCAATATTTAGATAACTATTTGAAGTAAACAGTCATTGAGTTCATTGTTGTGGGTGTTTGGTGCTTATCAGTTTAAAAAGATGTAAATACTCTAAGAATATTTTAGCCTTAACTTCTGAAACCCTACAGTCATAACCACTGTGGCATCTGATCCTGCCAGATCTCGGAAGCTAAGCAGGATTGGGCCTGGTTAGTGCTTGGTTGGGAGGCTACCTGGGAACACGAGGTTCTATAGGCTTGGGACAAGGATCTGTAACCCACTCCCCAAAAGACAATCAGCCATTAAAAACCCTATGAATAGCAGAGAAGTGCTGACAATAGTGTTTCATCTGTTATATGCAGGGTTTCTGGATGGCATCTAACAATAACAACAACTTCTGAAAATATTTGTTTCTTCTTGGGATGTTATTGATCATGTCTCATTGGAAAGACTGCCCTTGAAAAATGAAAATTGAGATTACAGACAAATTTAGCTATCCCCTCTGAAGTGTACCTGAAACCTCTCTCTCTTCTATACACCTATAATACAATGTACAGTTCTTCCTGGCTACTGATACCTGATCCTGTGTTGTTAGGTGCCGTCGAGTCGGTATCCAACTCATAGCGACCCTCATAGGGTTTTCAATGGCAGACTGTTTCGGGATTGCCTTGGGAGTGGATTGCCATGTCCTTCTCCCATTTTTGCAGTGCTGGGAATTGAACTTGGGAGCTCAGAGACTGCAGCGCGGCACTCTACCAACTGAGCTAAATCCCAGCCCCTGATCCTGTGAGTTCACTTATTTATGTCAATATAATGATGACTTCTGATTCTACACGATCCATTCAGATCACTAAGTTTTATCATGGGAGTCTACCAGCCAATTCAACCATCCAAAGATGTCTTGAATGGAGCTCATTTTTTTTCTCCTTTGCAGGACTGGGGGACTGAACCCAGGGAGTTCTACCATTGAGCTGCACCCTCAGGCTCTTTTTTATTTGTTTGTTTTGAGACAGGGTCTCACTTACTTGAGCAGGCTGCCTCTGGCCTTGAGCTCGCAATCCTCCTGCCTCAGCCTCAGTCTCTTGAGTCACTGGGATTATAGGTGTGAGTCACCGCACCTGGCTCAGAGCTCATCTATATCTTCCCTTTCCCCCATACTGGCTCCTTCTCCATCCCAATTACATAATCATTCAAGCTTGAATTCATTCCAGAATATTCCAGGTCTCTCATCCAGCATTTTAATCATGTCTTATCAATATATCTAAAATTTGGAGAGTCTTATCAATATATCTAAAGTTTTTCTCCTCCTCATGACATCACTGTCCTCATTCAATCCTTTCTCATCTCTCATTTGAATTATTGCTGCTTATTGATTCAATAAATATTTGTTAAGAATATATCATATGCTAGGCACCATTCTAAGTACTCGAAATATGATTAGCATGTGAAATAGTCAAAGATCCCTGGCTTGAAAGAGGTTATGTATCATTGGGGCAAGAATATATCATATGCTAGGCACCATTCTAAGTACTCGAAATATGATTAGCATGTGAAATAGTCAAAGATCCCTGGCTTGAAAGAGGTTATGTATCATTGGGGGCAGAACATAATAAATGAAAAAAAAACATAATAAATGGGTAAATTATATGTAAGTGTAAAAAATAACTACTATTAAAAAAAGAACTTGGATGCTAAGAGGGACTGGGATGGAGAGACTGTAGTTTGTCATTTTGAATAAGGAGACTGGAGAAAACGTCTTCTAGAAGATAACATTGAGCTGGGCATGGTGGTATACATCTGTAATCCTTGCACTTGGGAGGCAGAGGCAGGAAGATCAAGAGTCTGAAGCCAGCCTGGGTTATACAGAGAGGGAGAGGAGGGGAAAGAGGGAGAGGAAGGGAAGAAGAAAAAGAAGAAGAAGAAAAAGAAGAAGAAGAAGAAGAAGAAGAGGAAGAAGAAGAAGAAGAAGAGGAGGAGGAGGAGGAGGAGGAGAAGGAGGAAGAGGAGGGAGAGGGAGAGGGTGAGGGAGAAGGAGAAGGAGAAGGAGAGGAGAAGAAGAAGAAGAGTAGGAAGAGGAGGAGGAGGAGGAGGAGGAGGAGGAGGAGGAGGAGGAGGAGAGATTGATCCAAGAATAAAGGAAGCAATCCATGTGGTTACTTGGGCAAAACATTCTAGACAGATAAAAAAACTTTAAAATGAAATGGGATCATAGATGGTGTGTTAAGAAAGGAGTGTTAGAGAGAGAGAGAGAGAGAGAGAGAGAGAGAGAGAGAGGAGATCCTACACCTTTTTGAAGGGCAAACTTGATTCTGTCACTCTTGCTTAAACCTTTCTGCAGCTCCCCTGCTCCCCTATACCTACAGCTCCATCTTTTTTAGCAGGAAGCCTTTTGGGATGTGGCCCTGCCTTACTCTCCATCTTTATTTCCCCCTTATACCTTCCCTGCACTCACCCTGCTAGTTCATGATTCTGTGTCTCAGATGACGCTATTTCATGTTTTCCTAATTTGCTTGGGTCTCACCTTGTTTCTGAAACTCCCTTCTCTGCTTATTTGCCTGATTGTTGGGAACTCAGTTTCTAGTCTATCCTCAGACACAGTCTTTCTAGAAGGTGGACTGAATGCCCCTGTGTGTGCTACCCTCCCCAGCATACACCCTTTGTAACAATCCTCACATCATGCTAAAATGTGCCTGTTCATTTTGCCACTGAATATAAGCTCCCTTTTCCCTCCCCTGATTTGAAAACTGTTCTGATTGCTCTGAGTTGAAAACTCAGGCTGAATCTGCATGCCTCTAACTTAAGCCAAATCTGCAGGTCTCCTGCCCGATCTCAGGATACAGCATTTGCTTTGACAAGGAAAACTGAACGAGCTCATGTGAAGTCAGTGAGTCTGGCAGCTAATGACTTTTTCTGTCTCATTTCAGGTTCTCTGCATCATGTTAGCCAACCTTGGCTCCTATGCTCCTGTCCGCCCTATGGATATGCTGGGATGAGTTCTGTGTGGATTATAATACTTCTCTCCTGCACACAAGGAAACAAGAGCACAAACAGCATTTCCTTTTGGCAGTACTGGCAACTGCCCTGCGTGGGGTCGGTCTGGTAGTGAACATCACAGCCCAAGGGGGTGGCCAAGGGACATGTCACCACAGCTTCCTTTGTGGACAAAGACTGAGAGAAACAGATGGAGCCATTTCGTGAGGTTCCTATGCAAAGAAAATCAGGGAGAGACTAAAAGGGGGCTTTGGACACACATGCTAATAGAACAGAGCAGATGTAGGAAGCACCAAACTGAGCCTTTTCAGAAGGGAAAAGATGAAATGAGAATCCAAACAAGGCATTCTCCCCACAGTGAAATAAAGACCCTGATGCTAAATTACACTGTCTCTTTAGCCTTCACTACAGGGTTCTGGGCCTGCATCCAGGTGCACAGAGCCACAGCCTGGGCAGCTGAACAGAGCCAACATCATTTACTGAAAGACAATGGCGCCCGGGTGTAGTCCTGCGCATGTGCTTTGGAGAGTCGCAGCCTCTGGTGGCGACATCAGACACATCTTGGCAACCTCACGTTCATGTGAGGGTGGAGGGGTGGGGGAGAAGAGTTGGCAAGGGCAGTGGGTCTGGGCTTTAAAAAGATCTCAAAAGCCCCGTGCCTTCCTAAGTCTTCAGTAAATTTCTTTTCATTAGCCTTGTTAAACCTCAGCAGCCTTGGATTGTCTCCTCAAAACACTGCCATCTGTTCCTCTCTGTCTATAATTCTGACCACACACAAAGAAAGGCTTCATTTCAGCAAAAGATTATTCTTTCCTTTAGAAATAATGGGAAAAGAAAAGGAGAAGGGGAAATCAGTGGGGATGAGTTTCAGAGGCAGTCACCATGAGAAAGTGGGTATTTCTGAAACAGAAGCCTGAAAAAGCACATTGTGAGTTTATTAATGACTGGACTTAAGACTGATTAACACATTCATCAGCATATTGTTGTTGTTGTTGTTGTTAGTTGCCATTGAGTTGTGTCCAACTTATAGCGACCCTCATAGGATTTTTGATGGCTGAATGTTTTGGGATTGTTTCGGGAATGGATTGCCATGTCCTTCTCCTGTTTTTGCAGTGCTGAGGACCGAACTCAGGGCCTCAGAACATATAGTAGCACTCTGCCAACTGAGCTATATCCCAGCCCCCATCAGCACATTGTTGTTGTTCTTAGATTCCATTGAGTCTGGTCTGACTCATAGCGACCCTATGTACAGCAGAACGAAATACTCCTGACTTTGTGTCAGGCACACAATCTTATTTATGTCTGAGCCCATTGTTGCAGACACAGTGTCTATCCATCTAGTGGAGTGTTTTCCTTTTATAGTTGACCTGCCACTCTCCAAAACATGATGTCCTTTGCTAGGGATTGGTCCCTCCTGACTACATGTCCAAAATATGTAAGACGCAGTCTAACCATCCTTGCTTCCAAGGAGCACTGTGGTTGCACTTCTTCTAGGACAGATCTGTTGGTTCTTTTGGCAATCCATTGTATGGTCAATAATCATCTCTAGCACCCTAATTCAAAAGCATCAATTCTTGACTTGTCTCCTTTGTTCAATGTCCAGCTTTCACAACCACATGATGTGACTGAAAATACCATGGCATGAGTCAGGTGCATCTTTTTCTTCAATGTAACATCTTTACTTTTCAATACTTTAAAGAGATCTTTTGCCATGGCTTTCCCCAAAGCAATGCATCTTTTGATTTCTTGACCACTGCTTCCACAGGTGTTGATGTAAAACCAAATAACACAAAATTGTGGACAATCTCAATCTTTTCTCCAATTATTGTCAAGTCATATACTGACCCAGTTGTACGGATTTTTGTTTTGCTGATATTTAGTCCCAATCCATACCGAAGGCTATGTTCTTTGATTTTCATCAGTAAATGTTTTGAATCTTCTTCACTTTCAGCAAGCAGAGTTGTGTGTTATCTGCATAACTCAGGTTGTTAATGAGTCTTCCTCCAATCTTGATGCTACATTCTACATAAAGTTCAGTTTCTTGGATTGTTTGCTCAGCATAGAAATTGAAGAGATATGGTGAAAGGATACATCTCTGATACACACCTTTCTCAATTTTAAGCCTAATCAGCACATTGTTGTTGTTGTTGTTGTTGTTGTTGTTGTTGTCGTTGTGTGCTATCAAGTCATGTCCAACTAACTCATACAATCCTCATAAGGGTTTTCAATGGCTGATTGTTTCGGGATTGCCTCGGGAGTGGATTGTCATGTCCTTTTCCAGTTTTTGTGGTACTGGAAATCAAACCCTGGAGCTCAGAGACTGCAGAGCAGTGCTCTACCAGCTAAGCTAAATCCCAGTCCAAATCAGCACATTACTGAACAATGAATAAGTATAGGTTAAGCTGATTTTATATGCAAGTGATTGGGCCAAGTGCCCGAAGAGGGCATGAATTAAAGGCTTGGTCCCCAATGCAATGTTCAGAAGTGGGGCTGTTAGGAAGCAATTGGATTATGAAGTTTCTGACTTTGGATTCATAATTGGATGGCATTATTGGGTTGTTGTTGTTGTTGTTAGGTGCTGTCAAGTCATGTCTGACTCATAGAGACCCTCACAGGGTTTTCAATGGCTGATTGTTTTGGGATTGCCTCTGGAGTGAATTGCCATATCCTTCTCCTATTTTTGTGGTGCTGAGAATCGAACCCGGGACCTCAGAGACCGCAGAGCGATGCTCTACCAACTGAGCTAAATCCTAGCCCTTGGCATTATTGGGAGGTGGTGGAAATTGGGAGGCGGGGCCTGGTTGTCGGGTCCTGGTTAGTGGAGGGGTGGCTTACTGGGGAAAGCTCATTTGAAGGGTATATTTTGTGTCCAGCCCACTCCTCTCTCTCTCTGTGAGGTGAACAGCTTTGCTCCACCACATGTTTCCCACTAGGAGGCTCTGCCTCACCATGCCTCAAAGCAATGGTGCCAGCCAGCCATGGACTGAAACCTCTGAAACCATGAGCTAAAATAAATCTTTCCTCCCTTAGGCTGTTTCTCTCAGGTATTTTGTTGCAGTGATGAAAATGAATACATGCTATGAAAGGTGAAAAAGGAAATTCTTAGGGATTAGTCACTGCACTCAAGGGAAACAGAGTAGAAATTTAAACAATTACTTCAGAGAAAAAGCAGTTCAAGAGATGATGTAAGACATCTGATATGGGTTAGAAGTTCCATAATCACTGGGAAGAAGGTCACAGCACTATGAGCTAAAGAGGTTCAAAAAGGGAAAATGAAGTTAGCCAGAGAGCAAAGAACTACTCAATGCACAGAAACTCCAAGTTCATCTTCCTACTCAAACATAGAGCCTTTCCATAGTATGTTGTTGTCAGGTGCCATCAAGTCAGGTCCAACTCATAGCAACCCTGTGTATGACAGACTGTCACTGTGCCATGCTGTGCACTATTACTAGTGCTTCTCTGCTATTCATAGGGTTTTCGATGGCTGATGTGTTGGGAGTGGGCTGCTGAGTCCTTCTCCAAGCCTACAGTACCCAGTTATTCTCAGGTGGTCTCTCATCCAAGGACTAACCAGGCCCAACTCTGCTTAGCTTCTGAGACCTGAGGAGATTGGGCACCAGGGTGGTATGGCTATAGACTTTCACAGCATACAGTGTTTTGGTTTACTTATTTATTTATTTATTTATTTATTTATTTATTCAATACTTGAAGGTTAAACCTAGGGCTTTGCACATATTTTGCAGGTGCTCTACCACTGAACACCTGCAAAATAAAGCAACTGCAAAATATGTGTGAGGCCCTGGATTCAGCCCCCAAGTATTGCAAAAATAAACAAACAAACAAACAAACAAACCAAAACACTGTTTGGTTTGCTGTGAAAGTCTATAGCCATACCACCCTGGTGCCCGATCTTATCTGAACTCGGAAGCTAAGCAGGGATGGGCCTGGTTAGTTCTTGGATAGAAGACCATCTGGGAATACAAGGTGTTCTACCAGTGAGGTCTGGAGCTATACTACCTGAGCATCATATCCCATCTAATCTTGAAAGCTAAGCAAGGTCAGTCCTTGGATGGGAGACCACTTGGGAACAGCATGTGCTACAGACTAGGGAGAAGGACCTGCCAGCCCACTCCTGAAACAATTAGCCATTGAAAACCCTACTTAGTGTCTCTGTAAGTTAAACCTGAGTTGACGACACCTAACAACCACAACAGCTACCACTGAACTGCACCTCCAGCCCATTTTTAATTTTGTTTTCTTCGAGACAGGGTCTTGCTAAATTATGCAGGCTGCCTCTGGCCTTGAATTCATGATCCTCTGCTTCAGCTTTCTGAGTAGCTGGGATTACAGATTTGTGCCACTGCACCTGGATAGCACACAAGGTTTTATAAAAATGTTTTTTATTATAGGCATCTCTTACCTTACAAATCAATCTCTTTTATTTTTGATGACTTTTTTAATCTAAAAAAAAAATCAATCTTAAAATAAAGCTAAAGTCTAGCCTTCTTTAGCTTCCTCGTATTTTTCCCTTCCAGACAACAAAACCTTGCCCAACCCTTATTTAAATTGGAAGACAACCACTAGCAGCTCTTAAGTCCTCTTCTTTCAAGATCAACCATTCCTCCCAGTTTCTCTGATGTGATTCAGGATCCAGCTGTTTTCCAGCTGCATTCTAGCCTGGGACTGCTCCCTCCAAAGCGTAGAGCTTATCCCTGAGCCCAACACTGCAGATGTGTTCTAGCCAAAGATCCTGTCACCATTAACTATTGTTGTCTGGACATGATTCAACTACTAATACAGAGTAATATGTTGGGTTTCAGCCATGATACTGTGTTGCTTTGTTGTTGTTATGTGCCATGGAGTTAGTGTCCGACTCATAGTTTCCCTACGTACAACAGACAAAACACTATTGTCAGTGCTTCTCTGCTATTCGTAGGGGTTTCAATGGCTGATTGTTTTTTGGGAATGGGTTTCCAGGTCCTTCTCCCAAGCCTACAGCACCTGGTGTTCCCAGGCAGTCTCCCATTCAAGTACTGACCAGGTCTGACTCTGCTTAGCTTCTGAGATCTGATAGGATTGGAGGCCACAGTGGCACAGCTGCAGGCTACTGTGTGGTTAGTAAGTTGCAAACCTGTGATCAACCAAAACAAACCAAAAAAATCCACAAAAATCTTTTGCTTTTTCATTTAAACTTGCTGCTGAGATAGGTGTCTTATGTTTGAGCCGAAGGTCAAAGTTGGGGCAGATGTAGAGAGGAAGTAAAGTCATTCTTATAGGGAGGAAGCTGGAGAAATAAAGGTATTCATGGAACAAATGGCTGACAAATACTAAAATGTCCTTTAATACAATAGTAATTACTAGTGTTTTTTACTGACATGGATAGAGAGCTGAATAGGATATAGAAACAGAGCCATGGAAATTAAATATATGCTAAAAATTTCTACGGGCTGGGATTTAGCTCAGTTGGTAGAGCACTGCTCTGAAGTCTCTGAGGTCCCAAGTTCAATTCCCAGCACCACACAATGGGAGAAGGATGTGGCAACCCACTCCCAAGGCAATCCCAAAACAGTCAGCCATTGAAAACCCAATGAAGGTCGCTATGAGTTGGACTTGACTCGATGGCACCTAACAACAACAACAACAAAAATTTCTACTCCAAAAAGTGCAGCAAGTATGAGCTATTCAACATGTGGTGCTAGAAAATTTGACTATCCCTTTGAAATCATGATTTGATGCATTCTTATCTACCACTACATACCCAAATTAATTCAGATATATTAAGAATTTAGATGTTATATATAAACATATGTGAAAAATATTTCTAAAAAAGATATGACCCAAAAAATGTTATTTGAAATTTTCAATACACCAGGAACCATTTTTTTTTAGGAGTTAAATGATTCTGCCTCCATGGTATTCACAAGATGTATAATGGATTTGTGGCATGTGAGAGGGTTGGGCTATAAAATGAGAAGATGACTTTGTTAGGAGAAAAATAGGTAGCAATTTGTAAATTATCATGCAACCGTAAGCTAATATTCTTATTCAAAATACAAATTGCATGTGTTTTCTAATTGTGTTTCCAAGAATATCTATAAATACACATGTTTATGATGTATTCACGTATATATTCACATACATGAAAATAAGTAAATATATCATTTATAATTTTAAAAAGTCAGAGAGCTCCAAGGCCCCTGTCTCAAAGCCCGTTTACATATAATACTCACTTCTCTAAATATTTCTTGCAGGGAAATGTCACGTGGCTGAGCACAGTTGATGAAACTTGAGAGAAGTCTTGGAGAAAGCTACCTGATATAAAAGATGGCGACACTGTTCTTTGAGCAGAGAGGATGGAGTCCTTCTGGGGCTCTGAAATGTCATTGAATTAACAACTGATAGAATGGACAAATGAGCAGAGTGCCAGTAGTGGAGGGGTTTAAGCTCTTGGCCTTGATGT
The DNA here is from genome assembly GCA_007922755.1 of Pedetes capensis. Lineage (NCBI taxonomy): Eukaryota > Metazoa > Chordata > Mammalia > Rodentia > Pedetidae > Pedetes > Pedetes capensis. The sequence goes on from VMDO01009850.1 coordinate 39,415, forward strand.
GGTGGGTAAGAACCCATTAGGAGGCATTAAAAAGACACTAACATCAGAGTCTCCATCCTGCAGGCACATGACAAGGTGGAGTTTTGGGCTCCATTTATTGTCTAGTTCCTTGCTTTTCTGCATAGTTCTCACCTGTGAGGACATAGCTGTAACTCACCTGGGGAGCAATCAGAAGGCTGATGCTGAAATGACCCTAATTTCAAACACAGAGGCAATTGCTAGTGAAACCTATGAATTGAACAAGAAGAAATCATGAGCTACAATCACATAGACAGTCTTAATTTAGTCTCACAGTGTCTCACTGTAACCCTGCCCTTCAGGTAAAATTGGGACTGCTCCCCTGACTTGGTTTGGTCTTTCTTAGGTAAAAGAAAGTCCTTCAGTCACTTTCAGACACATGGTGTAATTTTAATCATATAAAATGTCTAGCACCAGGTAATAAACTTCAAACTTGAGTTAATGTCAAATCTTGTCTCTTCTACCTGGGACCCACTGCGAGCTGCCTGGCTGCTGGAATGTGATAGAGGGAGAGGGTCCCCTCCCCTCAGCTGGCTAACCAGATTTCAGGCAAGGAGAAGGCAGAGAAACAAGAGTTCTGGAAAGTTCTTGCTCAATAATTGCTGGTCTAAGACAGTTCACCCTCTGTGAACCTATGGATATTTGAAACGGACTCTCATAAGTTATTTTAGGAATCATTTGGAGACCTTTCTGCTATGCTTCTCCAACAACAATTCCTGAAGTATGGCTAATTCTCTTTTATCACCTGCTGCTCCATGAGCAACCCTTGTTTTGTGTTTGTTTAGGCCATGTAGTATCTCTCCTTTGATTTCCTCCTTCTTCAGGTTTCTCTTTGCCTGGATTTCAAGTAAATCAGGGATTACTCCCTCTCCTGGATCCCCTTTTATTTTGTAACAAACATTTTTCATTCCCTTCCCAGGCTGACTTTGGAGGTTCTGAGCTACCTCAAGCCAATGACTTTTCTTCACGAAGTGGCTGCCAGCTCACCTACTCCTCTCTCTTGACTTCCAAATTTCTTGGGCAAAGTCAGATATGCATCCATTTTGTACTCTCAGCCACCAAGAACACAGTTCAAGCTCTCCAAACAGTTCCATTAAAGCTGCTTTCACTAGACCCCTTAAGGGAAACTCATAGGAAAAAACCCTACTCCCTCCAAAGCAATCTTCCTCACATATTCTTTCTTATTTCTTTCTTTTCCTCACCTTTTTATAACCTGGTCTGAGGAAATAGCTCTTAAGTGCAAAAGCCAAGACTTGTGTAACCAGATCTCAGTTATTTCTTTTGAAAAAATTGGTACTTGATTGTCTCACAACTAGCTTCAGTGTTGGATACTTTTCTTAATGCCTCAGCTGCAGATTTCAGTGTAAGATTTTTTTTTTTTTTTTACCTGAGTTTGCTGCTTTTTGTCCCATGGCCAATTGGAGACCCCACAGAGAAAACTGGCTTCTTGAAAATCATAACATATATGTACAGAAAGCCACAAGACAAGGATTTTGAAAAGTTTCATCTGTTTAATTTGTTTGTGGAAACCCATCTCAAAAATGGTCCTTGTCCCATGGGATTGATATCTCTGAAGAGTCCCAAAGTATCTATGCTATCTCCTTGTCTCAAGGTTGGTCCATGTGACTAATGTTAGGTGCCACTGAGTTGAGTCCAACTCATAGTGACCCTCATAGTATTTTCAAAGGCTGATCATTTTGGGATTGCATGAGGAGTGGATTGCCCACGTCTTTCTCCCAATTTTGCAGTGCTCAGGATGGAACCTGGGTCCTCAGAGAGTACAGAACAGCACTCTACCAACTGAGCTAAACCTTGGCCTCATGTGACCAATAGAAAACAGAAAAGTGATGGAGTGTTACTTCCAAGAGGAGGTTATAAATCCTTTGGCTTCTGTCTTGCTTGCCTCCTTTCTCCAGGAGCTTTACTCTGGGGCCGGCATGCTGTGAGTAGTCCCTTAGAGAGAGTGGCCTCCTGCCAGCAGCTCAGGAAGGACCTTGGAGGTAGATCGTCCAGTCCCAGCTCAGTTTTCAGACACTGCAGCCCTTGCTGACAGCTTAACTGCCTGCAACTTACTGAGAGACCCTGAGCCAGTACCATGTAGCTAAGCTGCTCCCAGACTCTTGAGCCTCAGAGATTAAGTGAAATAAAATGCTTGTGGCTTTAAGCAGCTATATGTGGGCATATTTTTTTTATGCAGCAATAGATAACTATTATATTGTTGACATAGTTGGACTAACAGTTATTTTACTTTTGCAAAGTATTTTCACCTAGATTTTTGCAATTGCTGATATTACTGAAGCTCTCTTTTTATTCTAAAGTTCATCATAAAAATAAAATACAAATTATTCATTTCTTTATTCAAAAATATTTATTATGTATGAATAATGTACATCAAAATGCATTTATGTAAATGCCACAATGAAAAGCATGTCAGAATGAATCACATTAAGGTGTACATTAAAAATGTCCAATAAAAAATATTTATTATGGGTTGTCTTTAAAAATATAAGCAGACTATTTAGACCTACTTTTACTTTATTTTGTTTTTTTGTGGAACTAGGGGTTAAACCCAGGGCCTCACACACGCTTTTGCAAGCACTCCACTACTGAGCTGCACGCCCAGCCCATTTTTTGCCTTTTATTTTGAGACAGGTCTTGCTAAGTTACTCAGGCTGCCTCTGTCCTCAGAGCTGCAATCCTCCTGTTTCAGCCTCCTGAGTTGCTGGGCAAGATCTTTTTGTTTTTGTTGTTAGTTTCTGTTGAGTGATGATTAATCTATAAAGTTCACCTAGCTGCCATGGTGCACACCTGTTATCCTAGCAACTCTGGAGGCTGAGACAGGAAGTTTGTGAGTTCAAGGCCAGAGGCAGCCTGTGCAATTTATCAAGATCCCATTTTAAAATAGAAAATAAAAAAGAGCCTGAGAGTGCAGCTCAGTGGTAGAGCACTTGCCTATCATGTGCAAGGCCCTGGGTTCAACCTTCCAGTACTGGAAAAAAAAAAAAAATCTACAAAGATCAATTTCTAGGCTAGCATTCAGAGATGTATATTGTTTAAATTAGACACGTTTGTCAAATCATAGTTTCAATACATAGCCAGGACATTGACAGGTCATCTGACCTTATGCTCCCTCTAGGCAGCCCGGCATCCTAACCCTCCTACACATATTACATCTACTGATTTTTTTTAGCATTCTCCATAAAAGGAAATAGGCATGGTCAGAGGAGCTACTGGGGAAAGTGGCAACATTTTTCTATATTTGTAGTCAGAAAGTTTTAAATAGGAAACTAAATGATTTCACCTTCAAAACATCTGTTTTTCTTTTGCCTAATCTGCATTCTGCTCTTCTGAGAGTAAGTGAGGTGGACAATGATTTAACATCTGAGAACTGAAGCAGACCCTGGAGAAAGAGGACTATGCTTGGGAAGGAGAGAGATGCCTGGCCAGGACCTTACCCAACAGAGTTTTGTTCCCAAACGCAGGGACCTGAGAGCTTGTTAATGTAACTGGCTCTCCACAGTTACAAACATATTGCATATTTTATCACTACTAAAGCAACTAAGGGCTGAGGTTTAGCCCAGTTGGTAGAGTACTTGATCTGTGCGCTCTGAGGCTCTGGGTTCTATCCCCAGCACCACAAAAATGAGAGAAGGACCTGGCAGCCCACTCTCAAAATGATCAGCCACTGAAAACCCTATAGATAGCAGTGAAGTACTGTCAAGTATAGTGCCTCTTTCCTTCTGTTGTACATAGGGTCACCATGAGTCAGACCTGATTTGGTGGCACCTAACAATAACAACAACTCCTGCAGCCATAGCACTGTGGCTTCTGATCCCATCAGATCTTGGAAGCTAAGCAGGATTGGGCCTGGTTAGTACCTGGATGGGAGAACGCCGGGAAACATCATACACTGTAGGCTTGGGAGGAGGACCCGGCAACCAGCTCCCCAAAATCAATCCGCCATTGAAAACCCTATGAATAGCAGAGAAGCACTGACAATACTGTTTCACCAGTTGTACGTAGGGTTGCTATGAGTCGGACACCGACTTGATGGTGCCTAACAACAATAACAACAACAACAACAACAACAAAGGAGCTGAAAATATATGCCCTAAATGAATGAATGAATAAACAAATAAATGTGAGTGGTTGTATTTAGAATATGCCAGTATATCAGTAGCAAAAAGATAAGTTGTCTTTGGTGTTGTATAGGGAAACCAGAATGGCCCATCAACCATACAACACGTTCCAGAACTGGTTCCCAAGGGAGGAAGGAGGAAGTGCATACAATCTCCCTTGCCACTTTGTATTCCTTTCCCCATGGTGGAAATGGAATTCAGAAACTACATTTTTAATGCCAAAGAGTCATTTTGCTAAAGGCTTTGGTGTCTTTCCTTCCCACCTACCTATTTTACCCTCCTATTCCCTGGAATCTCCATGTATCTGTCCGCTTGTTGTGCTGTAGGGGTGTGCATGTTTCTGTGATGCTAAAAGCTATGCCACTGGTATTTCAGATGCCAGCAGGGCCACTCACGGTGGATAGGTTTTAGCTGAGCTTCTAGACTAAGATAGTCTAGGGAAAAGGACCTGGCAGCCCACTCCTGAGATAATTGTTGTTGTTGTTAGGTGCTATTGAGTCAGGTCAACTCAAAGTAACCCTTATAGAGTTTTCAATACTTGTTTTGGGATTGCTTTGAGAGTGAATTGCCACTTCTTTCTCCTGTTTCCATGGTGCTGGGGATCCAACCCAGGGCCTCAGAGAGTGCAGAGGAGCACCCTACCAACTGAGCTAAACCCCAGCCCCCCGGGAAACAATTCGCCATTGAAAACCCAATGAAAGGCAGAAAAGCGTTGTCAAATATAGTGCAGGAAAATGAGCCCCCCAGGCTGGAAGGCATTCAAGAAACAACTTTGAAAAGTTGCCTCGTCAAAGTAGAGTCAACCTTAATGATAGGAATGGAGTAAAGCCCCTGGGACCTCCTTTTAATGATGATGTTGTTGTTGTTAGGTGCCGTAGAGTTGGTCTGACTCCTAGCGACCCTCATAGGGTTTTTGATGACTGATTATTTTGGGATTGTTTTAGAGCGTGGACTGCCACGTCCTTCTCCCATTTTTGTGGTGCTAGGTATCACACTCAGGGCCTCAGAGAGTGCAGAGCAGCACTTTAACAACCGAGTTAAACCCCAGCCAGCCCCTTTGCTGTTGTGGTATGACTCAAAATGAGAAGAAACACAGTGTCTGCAACAATGGGCTCAAACATAAAAAGATTGTGTGCATGGCACAGTGTTTTGTTCAGTTGTGCATGGAGTCCCTATGAGCCCGACTTGATTCAACAGCACCAAACAACTCCTCCTCCCTGGAAGGTCTGGGATGGAGGGCTGCCTCCATCTTCTCTACAGGGTGAGAAGTCATTTAGTAAACACTAGTGAGTCTGTGGCAGGGTTCTGTTTGCATCCTATACCCACTTTACAACCAGACTCAAGCTGTCTCTGGAACAGTCCATTCTGGAATGGTCCAGCCCCCTGCAGCTTCTTTTGCAATCAATGGAAGGCATGCACTGCAATAGCTGCCCATGTCACAGGGTAGGTCTGTTAACCTCATCCTCCTTCATATCTGAGGGTCGATTTTTATGTCTGGGCACAAACACAGGTGGGCTGGAAGCTATAGTCAGGCATGAGACCTGCGTTGGGCACAGTTGACTAAAGTAGATTCAGTAGTAGTCAGGTTGTCATACTCGGATTCAGGAGTTTCCGGTTCAGTGATACCTTTTTATGGTTCTCAAATTGAGATTTTCCATTTAAAAAACATCATTTGAAACTATCAAAGAAACATAGACTAAAAGTTTTTTAAAAATATGACTATGTATACCAAATAGCTAAATTAAATAGAATCAAGTATATATTCTTCACCCTTTGGTATGAACTGAGTAGAAATGGAGGTATTCTAAGTTCTGAATCCATATTCTGGATTTTTCTTGTAAGCTGGCTGCAGTCCCGGAAGTGCCCCCTTGGTAGCCCCTTAACCTGAACATCTCATTCCAGTGCCCAGTGTGAGGCTGTCATTGGGAAGTCCAATTGTGTCATCATCAAAGCCTGGACAGGAGTGAGGGACTTTCAGGGGAGCAGACAGCATTTTGCCTACATGGTATTTTTTCTGTAGCAAATAAATAATCATGTGCACATCAATGAATTAATTAGGATTTGCCACTCTACATTTGTCAGTGTCCTAAAATTAAGATAGAGAAGAGCTTATTCCTAGACATCTGAATGCAAGACTATCTAGCACTATGGAGGTGGATGTTAAATTATAGAAACTCATCATCATTTTAAAATGACCCTCATCCATCACTCATTTCTACCGCAGCATTGTGTAAGGATGTGTCCCCACTGTAGCATTTATTACGTTAACTGCAGGGAATATGCACTGCTCCAGGCTGCGTGTGTTCCTACTTATCTATACTTAGTACATTGCCTGGTATTTGTGGAACATTAGTAAATGTTTGTTGAGCAAGAGATCAATGGAATTAATGAATTTTTTTGTCTTTGGAAATAGAAATACCTGACTCCATTTACATGGAGGAGGGCTGCGGCCCTCCTTCCTGTTCAATAGTGTTTGCTTTTGTTTCTCCAAATCTAATGATGGATGTGGTCTTGCTTCACTTATTTTGCACATAACCTCTGGATGACCCTAAATGAGGCCTTACCTATCTGGCACTTTATCTTGTCAAAATTCCTTGCATGGCTATCGTTCCTATCTATCTTGACTCACAGTCGGGTCATTTGACGGAGTAGGTATTTAATGTCTGAAGTCAGTCTCTGTGGATTCTTTTTTTTTCAGGAGGCAGAGGATAGGGGGAGATAGGGTCTCCCTGTGTACCTCAGGCTGGCCTTGACCTCATGATCCTCCTGCTTTAGCCTCATAAGTGCTGGAGTTATAGGTGTGTACCACTGTGCTGAGCTCCCCAGACTCTCCATCATTTGACTCTACTGGGTCTGACTTCTTTCCAGTTTTAAGTACAAGCTTTTGTAATGTTATCTCAACCTCAGCAGCCCAGGGAAGAATTTCTTAGCAACAGTGACTGTGAGATGCATGCATTCTCAGCTCCAACGAGGACCTCTGTGGATTTGTATGTGGACCTGTTGTCACTTGGAAACAAGCAGAGTTTAAAGGACAGCAGCTTCTGCTGCTGGCTGCCTCCGTGGCCCCAGAGTCTTTCACCTGCCTTCCATACCCATCCTTTCAGCCCTGTTGAGAGACAATTATGGGAAAAGGTGGAAAGCCCACGAATTCCCATTTAACTGCCACAGTGTGTAATTTGAAGCCAGACCTAGCCTACTAAGCAGAGGAAAATACCCAAATGGCAGAAATGTCAAAGGGAAAAGAGGTCAACAATGGTATCTCATCCCCAGGGGGCCATGTGGGCCATGTGCCTCCAAAGCCCTGCAGGTTGCCTGAGTACACAGCCACCCAAGTCAGGCTCTCCTTTGACTGGTAATTTCTACCTAGCTAAGTATTCTCTTCTGGCAAACAAATTAACTCTTACAACCATCTAAGACACTCTATCTGCCTCTGTGCCTACAGTCCTAACACCCTGGCATCTGATCTCATCTGATCTCATCTCAGAAGCTAAGCAGGGTCAGGTCTGGTTAGTTCTTGGATGGAAACACTGGATGCTGTAAGCATGGAGAAGGACCCAGCAGCACTGCCGAAACAAGCAGCCATTGAAAACCCTATGAATACCAGAGAAGCACTGACAATAGTGCTGGGTATGGCACAGTGTCAGGGAATGTTTCATCTGTTGTTCATAGGGTTGCTATGTGTCGGACCTGACTCCATGGCACCTAGTAACAACATCTGCCCCTGTAACTGTTATTAGTATTAATACTGTCATTGTCAATGTTCCCACTGAGTGCTACCTTGGTGCCAGAGTGTGTGGTCTCTCCTCAGATATCTCCAGTGATGCTACGGCGTACATCACTACCATTTTTCAGATGAAGAAATTGAGGTGATGACAGGATATTCCCAGTACTGTCTGGCAGGAAGGCAGCAAAATGAGTATCTAAAGTCAGCCATGTCCAACAGCAGAACCTGAGAGGTACGAGGGTGACTGTAGGTGGGTGTACCCCAACTCTAATATCCATGGCCTCAGTGACAGTGACTGATTCGGCCTTATATTCATAACTTCAGAAGAACTTCTTCAACTTTACTTTAAGCTTTCCAAGGAGAGAAAGTGGTATACTCATGTCTAATTTTTTTTGCCTTCTTACAAATACTTGTTGACCTATGAAAGTGCATTTTCAGAGTTAAAAGCATGACTATCTTACAAACAGAGAAGGAACATGCATCCAAAATGTATTCAACTCATTGAGGGAATAGTGCGTTGGTAAAGCTAGTTCCAAAAACATTCTGAGGAACTTAGGGGTAGGTTGGGGGAGAATGTCAGAATAAGATTCCTAGTTTAAATGTAGAACTTTTAATGATCTACAAGGCAATAAAATCATAACCTTGAGGTTATCCACTCTACCGGTAGAAATCTCCCAAGTACCATGAAATTTTACAGTAATACCTGGTTCTGATCAAAGTTAATGACAAGGTCTGGGGAGCAGCTCAGTGGTAAGGCACTTTCCTAGCATGTACAAGGACCTGGGTTTAGTACCCATCATCACAAAAAAATAAAGAAAAGAAAAAAATGAAAAAGTAAATGACAAAGCTAAGCATAGGTATATTTCCTTAGGTCGGTGGATTCCCAAACTTTGTTGCAAATTAAAATCACTTGGAGAGATTTTAAAATCCTGATGTTCAAGGTACCCCGTGTATTAGTTAGATTCTTACTGCTGATATAACAAACCACCACAGATGTAGTGGCATAAAGCAATCCAGTTTTGTCTTCTTATATTTCTGAAAGTCAGAAAATTGACCTGAATTGGAAGGGCCATATTCCTTCTAGAGGGTCTGGGGGAGAACCCATTCCTTCCTTTTCTACCCTAGGCTGGGGTTTAGCTCAGTAGGTAGAGCGCTACTCCCCATTCTCTGAGGCACCGGGTTCAATCCCCAGCACCACAAAAATGGAAGAAGGACATGGCAATCCACTCCTGATGCAAACCCAAACAGTCAGCCATTGAAAACTCTATGAGGGTCACCATGAGTCAGACCTGACTCAACGATACCTAACAACAACAATGAACAACAGAGTTTGCTTGCCTTCCTTGGCTTGTGGCCCCTATTCCATCTTCAAATCCAGCAACACAGTATCTTCTTTCTCTTCTCCAATTTCCGCTTAGAGTTTTCTCTCTTTGACTCCTGTCTTCCTTTTCTAAGAACCATTGTGATCACACTGGTTCCACTTAGTTAACCCATTATAATCTCCCCATCTCAAGATCCTGAGTTTAATCAATCTACCAACCTTTTTACCATGCAAGGTACATGTGCACAGGTTCTGAGGATGAGGTCATGGACATCTTTGGGAGGTCATTATTTACCCTATCACCACACCCCGTACTATTAAATCAGGATGTCTGGGGGTGGGAGTCAAGCTACTGTATTTCTATTTTTTAACATCTCAGGTGTTTCCAATGCGAAGCACAGTTGAACTACTGCCCTAAGCAATTATATAATCTTTGGGTGACCCTGTCCAACAATGCCTCAAGATGATAGGAAGAGGAGATGTTCTCACCTTTGGTTTTGAAGGATTTGACACATCACCCCAAAATATGCCACTCTGGCACATTGACTATTTTGAATTAAAGGCATTTGAAAAACTGCAGGCACAAGAAGATCACTGTGACTTTCTTGTTTCTTAAAAGCAGATGAAATTTCCAATGAGAAAGATGCCCTTTCTATGCCAGAAGGAAGGTATCATTCTTATCATCAAGGAAGGGAAGTTCAGGTGAGGGAAATATGCATGGACCTTGTTAGATTAACCCTATCCTTCTAGCCATCTCTTTAATTGCTGTAGCCTGAGCCCCTGTGCCTTGTCACTTTTTCAGAATTCACAACTCTAATTCAGTAGGTAAGTGTTCAACTCTGACTGCTTTTGTGAGTCTGCATTTCCTTATGAAGCTTCCCATGCCACATAAAACTTTTATTAAGCAAATTTGTATGTTCTCCTATTAATCTGTCCAGTGTCAGTTTAGCTCTAATTACCCCACCCTCAAAATGCATAAGAGAATAAATGTACAGTTTTGCCTCTTCTACACTTTATTTGTACATTTTGGAAACTTTTCCTTAACCAAGTAAAAATTGCAGCAAATAATTCTCAAATTCCCAAAGTTATGCTCTGATCAACATCTGTAAGCAGCTCTTTATCTGCCCCATGGGCTTGGTGCTGCTCTCACTGACTGTAAACTTGGCAAGTTACCGTTGACTTTCACTCTTATGCAAAATCGAGCAAATATAACTCACATCTCTCGGACTAGTGATGACAATGGGGGAAGGTGCAGGCTGTGTGATTGAGACACCGTCTGTCAGTGCAACTGCCTCACATACCAGTGCTCAGCTACTGGACGAGCCAATTTCCATAGACAAGAATCACATGGTCTATGGGCCACAAAAGACTGAGGGCTATAAATGCCATGCACATAACTAAAATGAAAATAACATGCACACACACATACCCACCCCTCTATTCTTCAGTCATGCCTAATGGCTAAGAGCAAAGAGAAGCCACGAAAACAGTGAAACCCTACCTGCAAACTTTTGTGAACTTCCAAAAACATAAAACCTCTGGCAGTAGTCCTGTCATCAGGCTGAGTTTCTTACATTTTGCCCACAGCTGATCCCAGAATCTCTGGGTAAACCCCACTAGAGAAAGAAACTGGTAGTGAATGTCAACATGAGTATCTGAGTTGATTTTAGTCACTTTTCTTATTAATTGACATCTGAGACCATTCTCTAGGTTTGTAGTAATCTTCAGGATATCCCTGGAAACTTTGAAGATCTAAAGAATGATTTTTCTTTTAAGGAAAAGGTTGGTTAGACTCTGAGGGTCCCCTGGATGCCACACCTCCACTTCTGGACTCTTCTCTCTGTTCTGTTCATGTGAGCAAACTCTGCTGTCTTTAGACATAAGACTCAATCTGGTTGGCCATGTAATTTCATCAGCACCTGTTAACTGAACTTGAACAAGCCAGGGACAAGTTTCCTACAACCCTGGCTTTCAAATCTCCTTCAGTCAGCAGAGCCAATATTGCAGATGAAATCATATGCAAAAGTCAGTGTATGTGTGACAAAAATGAAAACAAAAAACAAAAAACAAAAAACTGTTAACAGTTGACATCATTATGCTTCTTAGAAAAGGAAATATGGTTGATTTTAATTCCTTGATAATTCCATATTTGTGAATTTACTTACTTGCTAAAATCTATCTAAAACCCCCAAAATCAATACTTGTGCTTTTGTGATGATTTCTGACATTTAAGGAGCAGTTAAAGAATTAAGTCACCGGATGCTTGTTCCCAGCTGAGGCTGAACAAGTCAGCATTCTGGGTATTTGTTTCATCCCCTAGGTGTCCTTTTTGTGATTTATTTAGTGCCAAGTCTTGTATTTGTACCTTTTTGGTTGTCATTGGTGGTGACATTGCTATTGACACTGGTCCCCAGAATAGGGCTGCAGTGCTGTGTAGTGTTTCCAGGTTGAGAAGAGAGGAATGTGCCTTCCAGAGAAAATACAAGTGTTGGAGGAGTTCCACCCAGGCTCAGGTTATAGTGCTGGTCGCCATGAGTTCAATGTTAAGGAATGAAAAATATATGTTAAGAAAAATGTGTCTCTCAACAGAAACACACATAAATCAAGGTGATACATTAATCAGTTGACAAAAACATCCTGATCAGATATTTTCAGAAATCTAATCCTCCATTTCCCCTAGGAGCAATGATTCAGTACTCACTAATTCAGTGTTTGCCATGATTTTGTAAAACATGACTACCATGGATAACAAGAATCAACTGCATTTTGCTTAGCAAAATATCTGGATAAAAGCTTAGGTTAAGGGCCTGAGCTGAAATCTGCTCCTACAGAGATAGAATGGAGAAAGAAAAAGAGGAAAGGAAAGCAGAAGAAAGAGTCAGGAGACACAGATAGAGGAATATATTCAATTGTCTCAGTAAAAGGCCAAGAGAGCAGCTCCCATAATAGGGAGACTGAAAAGGTATCTGAGAATACGAATGGCTGGTGGGCTTGTAGGGTTCCTTCCTGGGTTGGGCACTCTATGACCCTCTCCTTTGATTTCCAGCTCTTTCTTAAAGTCTGCTATTCTTACATGCACCTCTCATGGCTGGAGTTTTGGGGCTTTGTTTTATTCATTTCCTTTTTTCCCCATGGAAATCAGAGAGTAGCTGAGTTTTCTGTCTTCAGTAAAGTAAGGGGGCAACACTTGTGAGGCTACAGTGTCTCAGCCAGCAGAGGACCATGACAGTGGAACCCTCCGGGGATCCAAAGACATCTTGGGGAGGACTTAGTGGTACTGGAGGCTTTTGGATTGAACCACTTGCTCAGGCAATTTTGCCTGCTCCCAAAGGGTTGGGAAGGCCAAGCCTGAGTGAGGCAGGGCAAGAGGCAGAGCCCTGTGAAACACCCTCCACCCTGGCCTCCACCTCAGCTATGCAGAACAGAGGCTGCCAGCTGTGGGCCTGTGTATAACAGCTGTGTCCTGTAACACATTAGTTATCACACATCTTCCTGGACACGTGTCAAGTGCATCCCCTGATGTGCCCTGGGAATAGGGCACCAGCATTAAGCTTCCCCATCTGTTCTTCCCTTGTCACTCAGGAGCACAACAGGGCCATGGCCAGAGCACTTCAGAGAGCCCAAGACTGGACCTGGGCAGGGAGCTCCCCAGCTTCTTGTGGTTAAGGGCAGCCCTCTGGTTAAGGGCAGCTCCTTGTGGTTAAGGGTAGCAGCAGAGCCCTGGAACCTTCCCTTGGCTTCCTACTTCCCTGCAAGATTCTGCTAGGAATCAGAGTCCCCTTCGCACACCCCCAACCTGGCTTGTTTCCTAAGTGATGGAGCTTGTAATCCCATGAATCTTCCAGCAAAACTCAAGCAAGTCAAGATTTCCTGACTCTACCATATGACAGAAATGTTCTTGCTACCTACGTCATTGAGCCTTTCAGAGGTGAACTGAAGAGAGGAAGTGCTGGACAGGGGAACTTGCCTCATTGAACACACAAGTCCTCTGGACCCTCCACAATGGTGCAGGGTCAGGGAGAAGCAGAAAGAGGCAGCTTCTCTGGCTGCACCTGTGCACTTGGGACAAGGGATTTGTAGAGCTCAAGTTGGACTTCCTGGCTAGCCAGGCCTCTGTGCTTCTGCTATGGACTCTGGAGCAAAAGACCCAGGACTTCCCATTCTGTTTCGTGAGCCTAGTGTGGACATGGACTGTGATTATATGTCCACATTGTAAGCATGTTTGAATTCCCCTTATCTTTCTTTTTCCTTATCAATATTTCAGGCTCGATACCTGTTTTCTTTTTCTTGGTTAATGGACCAATGTTGTTGTTGTTGACAGATGCCATTGAGTTGGGTCCAATGCATAGCGACCCTATATACAACCACATGAAACACTCCCTGACATTGTGCCGTGCCCAGCACTATGTCAGTTCCTTTCTGCTATTCATAGGGTTTTCAATGGCTGATTGTTTCAGACGTGGGCTGCCAGGTCCTTCTCCCACATGGAACAATAGATCAGTGATTATAAATATATCTGGGATAAGGAAAATTTACTTACTACCCATACAGGGCTGGGATTTAGCTCAGTTGGTAGAGCGCTGCGCTGCAGTCTCTGAGGTCCCGAGTTCAATTCCCAGCACTGCAAAAATGGGAGAAGGACCTGGCAATTCACTCCCAAGGGTCACTATGAGTCCGATACCGACTTGATGGCACCTAACAACCCATACATATCATGAATGTAGATGGTGACAAAAAAGAAAAAAAAAACAGATGATTACTCAACATGTGGTAGCAAGATGCTATGATGTGAACAAATCTTCTCTTGAAAATATGAAACGAGGAGACTATATAGTCAAAGATCTGGTCAATTCTGCAAAATACCTATTAGACTGTGTTTCTCAGATTTTTTTTTTTCAGTACTTGGGGGTTAAACCCAGGGACTTGCATGTACTTCACAAGTGCTCTACCACTAGACTGCATCCTCAGTCTGGATTTTTTTTTAAATTTTTTAATTAAATTTTATTTAGAAGCAAGGTCTCACTAAGTTATACAGGCTGCCTCTGGCCTTGAACTCACTATCCTCCTGTCTCCACCTCCCAAGTCACTGGGATTACAGGCATGTGCCACCACGCCCAGCCCTCAGAAGAGTGTTTAATATGAGATTAATGTGACCAGTGGCTCTGGATGCGCATGGCAGTGCCCAGGTTCTTTATATGACTATGTAGTCCAGTGGAAAGGTTTTACAATGAAATGAGATGGCTGCTGTCCCCTGCACCCTGGGTGTGGGGTGTTTGGAGTGGAGGTGGTAGGATTGGAGGGTGAGCTTTAGAGCAGGTTCTGCTGTCCTGGTGGCCTGGTGACAGGTCTAAGCTGTTGAGAAATGGAGAGGGTTGGGACGCCAGCCTCTGTGGGATGGGATCGTGGGCCTTCGGCCCTCATACTACAGCAGGGAAACTCTGCTTTGGTGCATCTCAGATCCCATCTGGTTGGGTAGGTACTGACCAAGGCAGCTAAAACAATCTGTGGGAGCCTTTGTTTGCAATCAGAACCTCTCTTCTGCAAAGAGTCACGAAGAACATGCCATTGCCAAGTGCTGTGCGGTCCTACGTGACCTGTGAGCTCGTGGGTCAGGCTGGGTTGGCCGCCTGCCTCTGTGTACAGGGCCAGGTTCATTGCACAGGAGAATATCCTTTGGTATCTTGGTCTGAGGCAAAACTGCAACGTTTCGCCTCAGTCAGGACACCAGAGCTGCTTCCTAAAAGAAAAGAGTAAATGTTCTTTCTTTTCTGTCCATGACCCATCAGGGGTAGTGACACTGGGTCAGCAACTTTCTTCCACTTCTGGCCACTCTTTATCCCTTTTGCCTGCACTAATGCCATTTCTGTCCTCCCTGTTGCCCAGCTCTGATGCAGCCTAGATGACACTGTCAGATTCCTCTTCCTTAAATACCTCTTTGCTTGTCATTCCTCCTCTGCTAGAAAAACTTCAAATAGTTCCCACTGCCTACAGAGTAAAGGCAGTTCTACTCACCCACCCTCTCACTACAGCCCCCCCAAATGGTCTTAATCTGCTTTATTCAAGCTCATCTCCTACTTCCTTCCCAAATGAACCTTCCTTTTTACTCAGTTCTCTTTGCAGGATGCCCAGAACGTACCTCGAACATGCCACGCCCTGTTCCTCTAGTTACAGATGGTCCCTCCAATCCTACCATGGCCCTCCCACTTCATCCTCTCCATAAAAATCCTCTTTATTCATCAAGGATCGGTTCTTGCTTCAACTAATTCTCAAGCCTGAGTAGCATTTTCCTCTGCTCTGACTTCACCAAGTCTGTTTTAAATATTTATTTGATCTTCCTGTTTCTCTCCAAACTTAGCCCACTAACAATAAAGTGGTGAGTGAGTGGTAATAACTGGAGGGCCAACGTAGTAGAATATTCTTTGGGTTGATCTCCTTCTCCTTTATAAAGGGGAGGTCTGGGATGGAGTAGAGGACAAAGGGATAATAGGAAAGTTCTCAAGTGAAGAAATACCTGGCATTTACCCTAAGAGAAAGGATGCTTCCTAAAAGGCAAGGCTGTTTTGTTTGGGAAATGGAATCCTTCATTGGTGTGTGTGTGTGTGTGTGTGTGTGTGTGTGTGTGATCTACACTTTGCTTTCTAAAGAAAAATTCTTATATTACAGCCTATACATGTACAGCTATCCGATGCATCTCTCTTCATCTCAGCTCAACTGGAAGAGAGCTTCTGCAGATGTTCTAAGGAGGACTTGATGAGCAATTCATGTGCTCCTGCCCAGAATCCTGAGCAGGGTCCCATTTTTACAGCATCTCGACACTCTACTACAGATCCTGAGCCAGACCAACTGCTCCAACACTGGATCATGAGCCAGACTGATTGCTCATTCGTGATAGAGCCTGTGACCCTGGCTTCCTCAATGCATTTGTTGTTGTTGGATGCTGTGGAGTCGGATCTGACTGATGATGACTCTAAGTATGGCAGGACAAAACATTTTCCAACACTGCCAAACACATGATCTTTTTATGTTTGGTCCCAATGTTGTAACCACTATGTTTCTTCTCATTTTGAGTCATGCCACATTAGCAAATAGAGATCCTGGGGGCATTACTCCATTTCTGTCATTAAGGTCACCTCTATTTTGAGGAGGCAACTTTTCCCCAGTCATTTCTTGAATTCTTTTTAGCCTCAGGGCTCATTTTCTGGCATTATATTCAACACTGTTTCTCTGCTAGTCATAGGATTTTTCAATGGCTAATTATTTCAGGAATGGGCTGCCGGGTCTTTCTCCCAAGTCTGTCTTAGTCTGGAAGCTCAGCTAAAACCTGTCCACCATGGGTGGCTGCGGGTATCTGAAATACTGGTGGCATAGCTTTCAGCATCACAGCAACAGTGGAGGGGACAATGGGATGAAATGAAACACTTTAAATATAATCCCCAAAGATTGGGATTCTTTAGCTTTGAGACTTGCCAATTCTTTACAGATAAAACAAAATGTACACCTTACAGTGTTCACATATTTACAATTTTTTTAATCAAGGTAAAAATTCACCATTCTAACCATTTAAAGTGTGAGATGCAGTGGTTTTTAATAGATTCCTAAGGTGCGACCATCACAACTAGCTTTTTCCAAAACATTCTCATCCCCTCAAAAAGATATGCTGTGCCCATTAAACAGTCACTCCCCATTTCTCCCTCTTCCCATCTCCTGGAAATCACCAATCTACTTTCTTTCACTAATTTGCCTCTTCTAGATACTTTATATACATGGAATCATATAATTTGATATCTTTTCTGAATGGCTTTTTTCATTTAGCATAATATTTTCAAGGTTCATCCATACTGTAACATTCATTGCATGGATATATATCTTGTTTACCCACTAAGTATCTGGTAGACATTTAAGTTGCTTCTACTTTTTGGTTATTTTGAATAATACTGCTGTGAACCTTCATTTACACCTTTTTGTGTAAACATGTTTTCATCTCTCCTGAGTATATACATGTTGTTAGGTGCTGTTGAGTTGGGTCTGACTCATAGTGACCTTATATACAACAGAACGAAACAATACCTGACACTGTGCTATGAATGGCACCATTGTCAGTGCTTCTCTGCTATTCATAGGTTTTCTCTTTTTTTCTTTTTCTTTTTTTTTTTTTTTTTTTGTTGTTTTTTCTTTTTTGGTACTGGGGGTTAAACCCAGGGCCTTGCGCCTACATGCTCTGCAAGTGGTGGACCACTGAGCTGCACACTCAGCCCATTTTTTTTTTTTCCTTTTTGAGACAGGGTCTGGCTAAATTACGCAGACTGCCTCTGGTCTTGAACTTGGTGATCCTCCTGCCTCCGCCTCCTGAGCCTCTGGGATTGCAGGCGTATGCCACCGTGCTCAGCTATTCATAGGGTTTTTGATGGCTGATTGTTTCAGGGGTGGGCTGCCAGATTGTTCTCCCTAACCTGGAGCAGCTGGTATTCCTAGGTGGTCTCTCATACAATAACTAACCAGGCCTACCCTGATTAGCTTTCAAGATCAGACAGGATTAGATGCTAGGGTAGTATGACTGCAGACATATACATAGGAATGGAATTGCTGGGGCTTAACTATAATTTCATATTTAAATTTTTGAGGAATTTATAGATTTTTCAAGGGAGCTATTTTACATTTCCATCAAAAATATACAAGGTTCCACTTTCTACACATCCTCACCAGCATGTTATTGTTCTTTTTTAAAAAAATTGCACTCCAGTGGGATTTCATTGTGGTTTTGACTTGCATTTCCCTCATGACTAATAGTGTTGAGTATTATTGCATGTCCTTATTGACCTAATAGACAGGTAATGTCTATTTGATTCCTTTGCTCCCTTTTTAAATTCAGTTATATGTTTTTTATTGTGAGTTATAATACTATTTATATATTCTAGATACAAATCTCTCAGCAGATATATGATTTACAAAGATTTTGTAACATATTGTGGGCTATGTCTTTCCATTATTGATATTTGGATAAAGTAACTATTATTGATATTGATAAAGGAACAAACTTTAATTTTGATGAAGTCTAGTTTATCTACTCTTTCTATTACATTTGTGCTTTAGCAATCTTATGAAGATTTAATCTTCTGTTTCTGCCTATGAGTTTGATAATCTCAGCTCTTAAATTTAGGTGTTTGATTCATTTTGAGTTCATTTTTGTATATGGTGTGAGTTAGGGATCTAATTTCATACTATTATTTGTGCCTGTTTAATTATCTTTGCACTGTTTGTTGAAAAGACTATTCTTTCTCCATTGAGAGGTTTTGGCACTCTTCAAAAATCAGGTGACCACAGATGTATGCTTTTATTTCTGCATTTTCAATTCTAGCCCATTGACTTATATGTCTATTCTCTTGCCAACGCCACCTGTTTTGATTACTGTACCTTCTTAAAATATTTTTTTCCTGCTGCAGTAGGAAAAAAAATAAATAAATTGTATTTCAGGGACATTGAATTCCATAAAACTTCGGAGTTTTCTCTGTTGTAAGGATACAGATGCTAATAGGTTACACAGTGCTGCACCTTCTAAATTCCAATATAGTATGCGTATTTTACACAGATTAGTCATATTTTATGTACATGCTCTTCTAATAGGGCTGGAATTCTAATATAGTATGCATAATTTACACAGATTAGTCATATTTTATATACATGCTCTTCTGTTGTTGTTGTTCAGTATTAGGGGTTGAACCTATATGCTTGTATATGCTAGGCAAGTGCTCTACCTCTGAGCTACATCCCCATCACATTTTTATTTTTTATTTTTTGTTTTTATTTTTGGTGGTACAGGGGGTGGGGGGAGCAATCACATCCAGGCTTTGCACATATTAAGCAAGTGCTTTACTACTAAGCTGTACCTCCAGCTTCCTTTTCATTTTTTTATTTTGAGACATGGTCTCACTAAATTGTGCAGACTCCCTCTGGCCTTGAATTTGAGTTGATCCTCCTGACTCAGCCTCCCTAGTTGCTGGGATTATAATTGTGCACTACCATTTTTTAAATTTTTATTTATTTATTTTAAAATTATTCTTATTTATTTATTTATTTATTTATTTTTATTTTGTGACAAGTATGACTAAGTTGCCCAGAATGGCCTTGTACTTGCTATGTAACCCAGGCAAGGCTCAAACTTCCAATCCTTCTGCGTCAGTCTCCTGAGTAGCTGGGATTACAGGCATGCACCATCATGACTGACTTCTTTTTTAAAAGTTAGTGTTAGTATAAATAATTTTTATATTTTCACATGGTATTCAAAATTTGAATGGCTAATGGCTACTTAAAGTTCTACAAAGCTACACATTATAAGTTACTTAACCAATTTGTTATTTTATATTTTGGATTTTTTTTTTCCTGCTCTTAAGAATAAGAAGTTTCACCAGGCGCAGTGGCACACACCTGTAATCCCAGTGGCTTGGGAGGCAGAGGCAGGAGGATCGCAAGTTCGAGACCAGAGGCAGTCTGCGTAACTTAGTGAGACCCTGTCTCAAAAAGGAAAAAAATGGACTGGGGGTGCAGCTCAGTGGTCCAGCACTTGCAAAGCATGCAGGCGCGAGGCCCTGGGTTCAACCCCTAGTACCGAGAAAAAAAAAAAAAAAAAAAAAAAGAATAAGAAGTCCTGTGCCTATGGTTTGCTTTTCTTTTTCTAAATTATTTCCTTAGAACAAGTTACTGTCATGATTTCTTAGGCAAATGTTAAGAACATTTTTTACTCATTGCTGATTCTTCTCTAAAAATATTTCTTCAGTTTTATCTGTTAACAGCAATGACTGATGTGTCAGATACTGGGAATCCTTGCCAAAATTTGAATTTGGTATGTTTTCTTTACTTCAATCAGTGCAATGATATAAAAATTATTTTAATTTGTATTTGTAAATGACTTAGCAAGCTTAAATACTTTTTATGCTTATCCTTTTTATTTTTCCTTGATGTTTTATTAAGAACAGTGTTTTAAAAAATGTTTTTCTAACTATTAAACTAATATTTATTGACTGTAGGGAAGCAAGAAAAAGAAAAGTTGTCCACAATCCCCCACTAAATATCTTAGGATATTGGATTCATGCCATATTTATATTTTAAATCCCCCTTTCCCACATCATTTTGCCCATATATTAAATAAGGAACATTAAATATACAGTACTTTTTATTTATGTCTGAAGTTAGTATGGACTGCAGTTTAGCTCAGTTGGTAGAGTGCTGCTCTGCATTATCTGAGGCCCTGGTTTTGATCTCCAGCACCATAAAAATGAGAGAAGGGTCCGGCAACCTACTCCTGAAAACATAAGCCCTTAAAAACTCTATGAATAACAGAAAAACACTGACATAGCGCCAGGCATGGTGCAGTCCTAGGGGAATGTTTCCTTCTGTTGTAGATAGGGTGCTTATGAGTCAGACTCAACTTAGACTTGACTCAACAGCACCTAACAACAACAACAACAACAACAACAACAACAACAACAACAAAATTAGTATGACAAAGTGAAAATAGGTTTCCAGAAAGGATTGTGCTGGAGTTAATTGTGCATCCACAGCATCTGGGTTGAGCTCTGAAGATTCCTGGACTGTTAACAGCTGGACGGTCAAGGACACGGAAAAGTACACACTACTCAGACCTGTGACATGCTCTCCTGCTTTTCCAGTCTGTATTCTAAGCCAATAAAGCTATTAGAGTGTTATGTGCAGTTTAGCAGGGTGTCCAGTGTTTCTGTTGATCATCTACATTTTTTATATCAATTTATCCTCTTTGATCAACCTCTTTGATATCTTATCAATAATTGATAAGATATTTTTTAAAGGAGGATAACAAATGACTTGACATTTGGAATTTGCCATTAAGTATTTTTAGTTTGGTGACTAAATATTTCCATAACCAACAATTATATTGAATTCAACAGCTGATTAGTAGTTGAAATATGTAATTAATATTAACAGAGACTTCTGACATATAGCTGATGTGTAGAGTTTCATTAAAACTTATAAATCTATCCCAACCATTATTTTTCTTCATTTCAGAATTGTTGAATCTCATTATAATTCAGCATAGACCATTTATTTTATCTTTTTATGATTTACAAAGGCCTGAGTTTCCTTCATATTTAGGGAAGTTTTTCTTGCATAATTAGCTATGGTCACCCCCTTTGTGTATTGGGGGATGTGTCCCCCTTTTAATGTCCACAGGGTAAATTCAAAGCTAAAGGTCAAATTCTGTGGAAGCAGAGAGTTCTTCCTTGTAAGGTACAGTTTTCTAGACTTGGAGAGTCCTCACTATTTGTAGACACTCATGTATTTGATGAGTTTCTTTCATAATTACACACATACCCTTTTTCTATTTATCCGTAATTAGTGGGCTTTAGTAGAAGACTTGACATTTTTCTGAAGGTAGAATTCATCTTGGAGTCAGGTCACTCTTCATTTTATTTATTTATTTTTTGTGGTACTTGGGGGTTGAACCTAGGGCTTTGCACATATTTTGCAGGTACTCTACCAGTGGGCTACAACCTCAGCCCACTTTTTAAATCTTGAGACAGGGTCTCACTAAGTTACACAGGCTGCCTCTGGTCTTAAACTTGAGATACTACTGCCTTTGCCTCTCGAGTCCCTGGGATTACAGGCATGCGCCACTGCACATGGCCACCATTACAATTTTTGACAATTATATAGCTAATATTTCTTAGGCAATAACGTGGGAAAGTGCATAGAGATTTCATGTTGATTGTTTGGCTAATCATACCAAGCTATGAAATAGTTAAAGGCACTTAAAAACACTCTCTCCTGAAAACTCCTAGGAGTGGTTTTGTTTTGTTTTGTTTTGGGTTTCGGTTTTTGAGACAGAGTCTTGCTTTGTTGCCCAGGCTGGCCTCAAATTCCTTGGCTCAAATGACCCTCTGTCTCAGCCTCCCAAGTATCTGGGACTACAGGTGTGTACCACAGCAACCAGCTTAGAAGGATCACTTTTAATTGATGACTTCCTTCAACTATGTTTCTATGTTTCTACCACCAGAGCAGCTGGGCGACTGTCTCTATTACCTTGTAACACTTCCCAGGTGAAGTGAGTCACTGGCTTGCCATAATATACCACATATCAACTTGAGGGGGCAGTTTGGGTCCCTGAGAACAAATGCTCAGCCAGCATAACCTTTGAAGTTTCTTCCACCCCAGGAGGCTATGAGTCAATCTTGTCTTCTGGTACCACTGTGCAAGTTGCATGTCAATAACCTTTTAGATATTATCTCAATCTTCATGACACTGCTCATAAGCTTAATAACTCTTTCAATTTATAAGAGCAAAAAAAAATATGCACTGAAAATAACATCCACCTAGACTTGAAGCCTCACTAGCACATAGAACTTCTCCATAGAGCTTCCTCATCAGAAGGCAAGGACTTTACCTACCTCCTCCCACGCTGATTGGTACAATTGGCATCTCATTTTCCCCTCTCACTGGCTATAGAAGCTTTTGGTTTAGAAAGAGAACTTAATCACCAAAAGAACTCATTCACTTCTCCCTTGCCAGCCTGCTAACCCTGTAGTATCCCTCTGAGGCTTAATAACATTGGGTTTGCTCTACCCCCTCACCTGGAACTGCAGGAGGGGCAAAGACACTATTTCACTTAAGGCTACATTTTGAATTTGACAGAGAGCCAGCAAAATTGTCATATAATGAGAGGAATAAGCCAAATGATTCTCAGTTGGGTTCATAGCAAATGCTATTGGAGTGAAAGTCTGGAAATAAAGGTGAGGGAAAATAGTAATGAATGGAAAACACATTTGCGTAGAGGCATATAATTTCCCACATCTCTCTGTGAATGAAGAAAGTACATGTATTCTGTGGAGAAGACCCCTAGTGCTGTAGTGCCCCTGCTCCCTCCTCTTGCCCTTGAGCAAAACCCATGAAAACTCCCACAGCGCCATTATCTCCAGAGGCCTATGGAGAGCATGGGAAAGAGACTGTGATGCTGATAGTACACCAAGGAAGAGCAAGGCCCAGCTGAGAGCCTCATGCTTTGGCAATTGTTTCTACAAGGCCTCAGAGAAACTCTGGCAATCTTGTGAGAAGAGATAAACTGCCAATTTCTTTGTTCTGAGTAGCCTTTCCTTTCTCAGTTTTAGCAAGAGGTATTAAAACCTCCTGGCCTTTGACTTCATGTGGGCAGCTTAGGCTGCCATTGTTCCTTGCTTCTCACAAATCCAGGCCCGTTGAGCTGGCAGTAGGTAATCCCCCCACCACATAGGCCTTTGGCCTAACTCATCACCTTACTTGTTCTCCATGTGCACTGACATTGTTCTCTGGGCCAAATCTTACCAGCTGACCGGTTTGAAAATTAAGTTTTATTGGAACACGGATACACCAGGTAGATATGGCGGCTCCCATTTTACCAGAGCAGAACTGGGTCCTGTAGGATTGCAAAAACTGAAATATTTACAGCCTGGCTCCTTACAGAAAAGTTGGCTGACCCAGGCTCTGCTCTTTCCAATTTGCTAGCAGTGTCTTGAAGAGACTGAGCCTGTCCAACCTTTGCCCTTTCTTAGATTTCCCCATTTGCCCCCATGCCTAACTCTTCTGGGGCCATCAGTTGCTTTAGGAAGGATTCTGTGGACTCCAGATTAAACTAAGTGCTCTTGAGAGATAAGGATTATGCCGGATTGAGTTAGCACTTCTAGGGTCTGCACACTGCCTCATACAAACCAGGTACTGCATAACATGTGCTGGACTTGTGCAACTAGAGCTGCGCTATCACATCGTGCTGCCATGAAGGGCATAATTGCTCATAGGGTGTGGATGGTTCATGGGTAATGTGAATGATAAATGCACTGCAGCTTCACTGTACATGAACTACTATCAAGAAAATTAACTTTGCCAGGCCTGGTTCAGACCCCATCCCAGGGCCATGGTATTAGGTGAGCTACTTTCTGATCATTGTTTGAATTGTCACAACCTCAAAAGGAACTTCACGGGCTCCACCATGAAGACCCCAAGGCCATGACAGAAATGTGCTGTGCTCTTTCTTCATGCATGCCAAAGGCCAGTTCTTTCTTGGGTTTCCCAGAACAGCTATAATTTTGAGGTCCTGTTAGATGCCATCTGCCTTAAACTTAGTCTGCAAAAGAACTTTCTATTTTGGGTTGGATTGCCAGAAGTAAAGCTAATGTGGAAAATTTATTTCATGAGATATTCAAGATATTCACCAGGGAAAGGGCTAGGTATGAATTTCTCAGTGTCAAAACACTGAGCATATATGTATAAATATGCATGAGTGTAGCTTACTGCAGCACGAAATAATTAGAAAAAAATGCCCTTAGCTAAATTGTACCTCATACTGTAGTGTGCGGTGGCAGGTTTGTTCATGTTTACTTTAAAACCTAGTTAAATGATAGTGTAAGAAGGGATAATATAAGAGATAAAAATTTATAATTAAGGAGAGAAAACAATCTTGGAAGTAGTGAGATACCGCGATTCACTTTGAAATTGACTCATGATCCAATCCTGATAATACCTTGGGATTCTTGCATTATGACTAATTCAGATTTTGCTTTAAGGGAATTATAATATTTGATATGAAATAAGATCTTTCCCTGGCAAGGAAATGAGTGCTGTCACTCCTGTTTAAAATGATTCTGGCAGGCAAGGTTTGATTTCTCTGGAGCTTCTGATTGATAGCTACATAGGCATTAAATACAGTGTCTGCAGGGGACTGCTTTCAGCACTCCTGTCCCCTACAGATACCAAAACCCACCAGTTAAAGTCCTGTATATAAAATGATGTATTATTTGCATATAATCTATGCACATCCTTCTTTATACTTTAAATAATCTCTACATTACTTATGATAGTACTATAATGTAAATACTTTGTAAAGAATTGTTATACCATGTTGTTTTGGAGATAATGACAAAGAAAAAGAAGTGTATGTGTGTTTAATACAGATGCAATTTATTTCTTCAAATATTTTGATCCCCAGTTGGTAGAATCCCAGATGTGGAACCCATTGACTGTACCTAAAATGTGGCCTATCCTGACCCTTTTACTCTTCTCTTGCTCTTCTTTTTGCTATTTCCATTAACTAGAAAACACTTTATATTTTGTCTAATCCAATATTTTCATTTTGCAGATGTAAGAACCAAGATTTAGTCATGGAGTGATTTGCTAGAGGTCCGTAGTAAATTTCTGGGTTGAGAATTGGACCCAAATGGGACCACTCCTAACTGGTTGTCCTCTTTATGCTGTCATGGCTCTGCCAAAAGGTGGGTGAGAGAGCTGAAGAGTGGGAAAACACCAACAATGATGGGGCCAACACAAGGGGAAAAGATGTAATTGAGAATTGAATGAGGGTCTAAATCAAATTTGTTCTCTGACGTTAGTGACTCTGATCATCAGCAAAAACAAAGACATTCCATGAAATAGTGTGGCCACTGATAAAATTCAATGAGTTGAATGTTTTATATGGTGATATTAAAGTTCATGGATTTATGAATCATTTAAAAGGTGAAAGAAGCCCAATATAATTGATCTTTTTGTATTCTAATATAGCTGTGGTATCAGTGGACCCACGGACTCTCATTATTGCCCATTCTTTTCCATTAGGGGAATATTGTAATTTTAAATATTGTTGGCAATAAAAATCCTCATTAGAATTCTGAAGAAATAAGCACCTACCGACAGTTATGTCCTTTATTATCTATTATCTCTGCAAAATCACATGTAATTTTATGAAAACTCTGATGGTAGCCTGTGACGTGGCTCTCAACATTCTGTATTTGAACACGACGAGTGATTGTCACTGGTGGATAATACACTGAACTCGGAGTAGGCAGGAGGGGATGAGGCAGAAACACATGTTTTGGAGGAGTGTAAATTTTTTCCATTGTTAAATAGCCCCTCACTCCCAATGGGACTCTGCACATTCTACTCATAGTATCCCTCTTTTCTTCTTGAAATGCTATAGAATATTCTGCATGTAATTTATAACAAAGAGATATGCAGATATGGCCCTCATAGTTCCACAATGTTTAAATTATGGCAGTAAAACTTGACAGACTAAAAGGTCAGAAGTCTGTCTTGACTATTACAATGGCTATCTATGTGCTTTTGCCCTAGAATAAAGCACCCTTAATTAATATTCCTTTGAATTTCAACAGATTGAACATTTCAGAGTGTATCTGAGTCTATGGCAACTCATGTCTTCCTCATCTCCATCTTCATCAATTTTAATTACTAGGGAGCTTCAATACCTTCCTTCAGAGACACTGCAGTCATTTTCATTGGGCATAACTCATCTGAAAGTGCCATGTCCTACAGAGAGTCCAACACAAAGTGTTTGCACTAATTTCTAGTGTTAGTTCCCTTGCTTATTGCTCACCTGATTTGGGGGTAGATCATTTTACTTCTCTGATGATTTCAGTTGAAAAGTAAGAGGGCTGGGTTAGATTTTCTCTAACTACACATATAGTTTTCACATTCTTGAAGAGTGCTTACTGGTAAGCTGTACCTTTCTGTTATAAAATACGGTGAAACTATTTAAGGAGCATTTTGTATGTGGAAAGAGATATAGAGTAACTTAAATCCATTGCATGAAGATAAAGAAAAATAAATGGCAAAATCATATGGTAGGGATCTGAGTTTGGAGGGAATGGGATGGAATTTTCTGTATTAGTCAGCATTTGGAAGAGGTATTTGGAAACACCTCAGGAAGTCTTGGTGCTGCTGATATGCAGGCAGCTGCCTTCTCAGTTTGTGGTCTGTCCCAGGCCCCCTCTTCCTTTTCCTCTTTCCCTGTTTTTCTTCCAAATTTAAACAGGTGAGAGGATATGAGAGGAAATGGAGGAATGGTAATGAATTAAGTGTGGGAGAGCCTCCGTGAAGAATGATGGGAACAAATCCATCCTCCCCCTGATACCCCCCCATCTCCTCCTCCAGTTCCGTTCAATGTGGAGAAGCAAAATCCCTTAACAAAAAGACTGCAGCCCTCAGAGCTATTTCAGGACTTTGGCATTGACCCATGGGAAAGGTGTTCAGGTTTCCACAGATTCCACACAGCAGACAATCTCTGTAGAGATTTCAGATGGTGCTTCTCCAGGTAGGAGTCACTGCCTTGATGGCAGAGTTTGTCTGGGAGCTTTCCCCAATTCAAGAAGGTAAGGAAGAGGGAGCTTTAAGACAAAGATGATGGACAAAGATGTCCCAAATCACCAGGGAGCTTCACCTATCCATCTCATATCCTCACCTCAAATATGAATCAGCTGAACAAATCCATCTTATCTCCCGAACAACATACTCAAACACCACAAAACAGGACACTTAAGACCTTGTACATAGAAAACATTGTCTCCTGATACCTGCCTTTTCTTCCTATGTGAATTCAAACCACCCTCCCAGCAAGATGTTGGCTCTCCTCCCCTTCTAGTCTCTGTACACTTCCAAGGGAACTCCTAGCAAGGTGCTCATTTTAATAATGTATCAGTGGACATACAATCTAGGTGGCCCATATATTTTTAGCTTTAACCAGTTACAATGTACACCATGGTGTCTACTTCTGATCTATCTCTGGAAAGAAGAGAACCAAGAAAACTTGGTTTACTTTGTAGCAGAAAGATTTTAACTGGAAATGAAAAAGAACTGCTTGTACAAAAGATTTATTAGAAGCTGAAATAGCTCACTGAAGATTGTCAGTCCTACTCTCTCCAGAGATATTTAAGCAAAGAATTATCAGCCACCCACTTCTTCGCCTGGAAACAGGAGTCATTCTGTGGGAAACAATGAATAAGCAGCAACATGGCCAGCCTCCTATGTGGGTACCATATAGCCACATCCTGGGGACTTCTGAGGCCCCAAGGGCTCTTCTCTTTCAAAGGAAAACAAGAGGGGATCAAATTGTGGGACAAGGAAGATGGGTTTTTTTTCTCTGAATAAAACCCTCATGTTATTCTGCAGTTTTGTTGAGTTTACAGTGAAGAGCATGGAATCCACCAAGCAGGAGGACCTTGTTTATTGACATTAGTTGATCAGCCAACCAGATATTATGCAATACACAAAGGAAAACAGAGGCAAAAAATGTGATAGGATTCCTCCCTACCTTTGAGGACTGGGTAAACATTTGTAAAACTATAATTGTAAAATGCAGAATATGGTGTGGAGAAAAGATTAGAGCTAATAAGTGAAAGAAAGTGCTTTACAGAGGAGAGAGTAGGAAGGAAGGAATGCTCAGTCTGCTTCCAGAGAGCCATTAACAATGTAAGCTTCCAGATCTCCCTTCTTGCTTTTGGCTCTGAGTTAAAGAAAACATTATTTTCCCATACAGAAAAAAGAAAAAGGAAAGAAAGAAAGAAAGAAAGAAAGAAAGAAAGAAAGAAAGAAAGAAAGAAAGAAAGAAAATAAGATGGCTAAATTGTTTGCATCTTTGAATCCAAAATGTATGGCCAACTCCTCTCCTTCCTTCCTCTTTTCTCTCCAGAGTAATCTCAGCAGAGACATCCTTTTGAACTTCTTGGGCTCCTTATAAGGGCTGTGGACTGAAGAGAATTTCAATGGTCATGACGTTCAAAAGAATTACAGTTGTTACCTGGGCCTCAATCAATCAGAATGCCTTTTTATACAGATACTGATATTGTCCAATCAGAATGAAAGCCAGTCAGGAGCTATCATGGAAGTGAATAAATCTTGATCTTCTGCTCCTACATCTTTGTGTTAACCATCTCTGTTGTGAAGACTTGGCAGGTCCTGCTTTTCTCTGGTATTAGGTCTGCACTGCACTTCTTATTTAACTGAAGGTTGATTTAAGGGGAGAGGCACAGACATCAGCAAGTTGGGTGTAAGTTTCTGTTTTCCTGTTCTCCTTATGCCCCACTGTTCCATCACGGCAGACTTTGTTGTTGTTAGGTGCCATCAAGCCATCTTCATAAGGTTTTCAATGGCTGATTGTTTCAGGATTACCTCGGGAGTGTATTGCCACATCCTTCTCCCATTTTCGCAGTGCTGGGGATTGAACCCTGAACCTCAGAGTTGCAGAGTGGCACTCTACCAACTGAGCTAAACCCCCGCCCCATGGTAGACTTTGTTGTCTACCGGCTCAGCCTGAGCGTTTCCATGGCCCCAGATAGGCTATGGGGCTGGGATTTTGCTCAGTTCATAGAGTGCTGCTCTGCACTCTCTAAGGCCCTGGGTTCAATCATCAGTACTATATAAAATGGGAGAAAAATCTGGCAACACAACCCCAAAACAACCAGCCATTGAAAACCCTATGAATAGTAGAGAAGCACTGATATAGTGCTGGGCATGGCACAGTATCCGGGAGTGTTTTGTTCTGTTGTATATAGGGTCACTATGAGTTGGACCTGACTCAAAGGCATCTAACAACAACAGACAGGCTGTAATTAACCAGTAGTGCTGTGGCTTGTTTTGCTCTGATGTGAAATTCTGTCTCTATACAGCCACTGCTATCTGCTGGAAGTTGAGTCCCAGAAGCTAACTAGTCTCCTTTGTAACCAGTGGGGAAGTGTGGCCAGCTCTTGTGATTTGGATGCTTTGAGGTAATGAACACCAAACCATTGGTCAGTTTCAGGGTTTCAGTGTCTGTGTCTGTCTCCTTTTTCTCTTTTTGTAGAATAATTTCAGAGTGCAAGCTTAGCAATAACCATTATGTATCACTTCCCCTTAGTGCATTTGTGGAAAAAGAAATATGATTTGTGCCTTTGTATCACAGATACGAACAGCTTGCAATTGATTTCAGTTAAGATCTGGGTTAAGTGGCATGTTTTGCCATACTGTTCATTTATTAACTTTACTGTACTTTGCAAACTCAGTCAACCACAGCTAATTCCTACCTAAAAGAACTGTTTCCCTGAAGTATGCAGTGGTATGCATATACTATATACCATACCTAATTTGCCTCCATTCAGTTGAATAGAATGCATGCATATGTTTATTTGTGCCAGCCTAATCTCCATGTGGCTTTTAAAATCTGACCTTGCTGCTCATTCTCTGTATGAAATTATATACCTATTTCTTCTATTTGGTATTGAAGCTAAGAACTATGCCTTTTTTTATTATGAGACTGAAAGAAGGAGGTGTTTGATAATAGCAAAAAGTCATACCCTTAAAGTTCACTGTAATAACCCAATTCAAAACGATATCCTAAAAAGGCAAAGCAATTTTTATATTTAAGGCTTAATATAACAACCAGTTAAGCTTCAAAAACACTTAGCTAACATATAAAGAGAGCTTTTTAAGAAGTAAAAGTAGTTATGTAAAATTTCCATTATATGTTGAAGTCTTTAATTTTAAATAAAGTTTAAAGGGTATATTGCTTTAATTTTAGATACCTAATAACAAAATACTATTATGACTGTTGCAACAATGTTATAATTTCCATTTATAAATGTACTCATGACTGTTTTTTAAATATGTCAAGTTATTGCTTTCTTTGGTAGGTTAAACATACTTTTTGTGTACTCCAGCATATTTGATTTCTTATATCTCATTAGAACTTTTCACAAAGGATCAAAGTAAACGTTAAAAAATTTTCTGGTGGCAAATATGTTAATGTCTGACCTTCAAAAGCAAATTAGTGACTTTTCCAAAGGTACTTTGAATAACAGAGCAGGGAAGAGTAGGATTTTTCTTTCCATTATACAGTTTAAATGCCAGGATATGCTGCTTTCCAAACAAATTCATTTGTATTATTATAATGATTCATTACTATTTTTCATGATAAAAATGGTAAAAAAAGATTGTGTCCATTAGTTTCACCACCACATCTTGTCATTCTGCTTCCTAAATATTTCTTAATAGTAATCACTGTTCAGCATCATGTGAGGAAGGAGCAGCTGATCTATTTTCCTGGTGTGTTTAGGGTAGCCTCATTTGCCTCTAACAGTTCATTCTCTACATATTCTTCCAGATCTGCTACTTGGCTTGAGATGCTAGAACAGATTTTGCAAGGGAACATGATCTTTTACAAACAAAACTTCTGATCTTTATATAACTTGTGATGAATATTACCCCACATGCCATGGTCATTTGTCTATAATGGGCAGACGCCTCTAACTTTGGGCAAATACATGCATGCATGAGTCAAAGTCATGTACAATACAGTGAGGACCGGAAATCTTCCTCGCCATCCTTCTCTTCTTACCCCAGGACATTCATGCAGACTGGATGAGATGATGAACAAAGTCTTTGAGTTGGAAAACTTGGCATTCGTATGTATCTTATGACTTTCTTTAAATTTGTGGGAATTGTCATTCCTGAAATAGAATATGACTGCACATAACAGTCTACAATATAAGGGAGAGAAAAGTTTCAGGCTAATTGTTCATTATAATTTTCAAGGAATTAACCTATAATCATACAAGGATTACATTGCCCATCTACAAAATTTCTCCAACAACTGACTTACATGTTTATGCATTATGACAACTATTTCATTAGATGATGAAGCTAAATTGGAGCATTCTTCTGTGAAGTAATTAGTGTCGGACTAAGACCAAGCAGTAGAAAATTAAGGGATTGGAGAGATGTCATCAAGGAATCTCCTAGACTTAGGAAATGAAATATGGGGCAGAGAAGAATATAGCATGAGTCACAGTTTTAAGTCTGTATCACTGTCGTTACCAAAAGAAAAGCCAAGAATCTATGCTACTTTGGTGAGGGAAATCTGTGAGTGGTTTAGACATTTTGAACTTGATGTAACAGCACAAAAGGAAAATTCTCATGGACCGGTACAACTGCAGCTGAATCTAACATCCTATGTTTTCCATATATGAAGAACCTGGTAAATTATCCCTTGAGGTTTTGGGCCTCTGAAGTCACCAGGGACTAGGGTGTGCCTACCTCAGGCCCCATCAGAAATCAAAGCCCACCAGGCTGTCTTGCCCCAACCGCTTCTGTTCTCTACACAGAAGACCTTTTGTGTTCCTAAATGCTCACTTCCGCCTCTGTTCAAGACAGCAGGGTACAGTACTCAGTGACATTCCTGATAATTTAGAAATTCCTGGCGGCTTCCATGGGGCCATTAGGGGTCCCCCTCTGCCCTCTGTGACCTCTAGTCCCTTCCACCTTCCCGGAAGTCTTTGAAGCTTTCTCTTCTTGGTTTATTTTTAGGTTGCCATACTGGTATCCACTGATGCCTGAACTTGACCTAACTCAATTTGCAAAGGCCGTGCATTGTAGACATTGACCTGGTCATAGCCAGGAGCTGCCAGGCTGCCTGCTCCAGGCCGAGGCCTCTGAATTCGGCATTGAGAAGAGGCTGGGGGTGAGAATGTGGGAGAAGCAGCTGTGTTTGTGGCACCCCGTGGGGGTGATATGTGTTGGCAGCACTGGAAATCTATCTGATTACTCTGACTTGTGCAAGGATGTCTTCCCCAAACCCGCACATGCCTGTGGTCTAAGAGAGCCAGGAATCACATTCCAGCTGGGGCAGCCTTACAGAAAAGTAGGCTGTGCTGGAAATCTGTGACCTACGGAATCTTTTTTCTTTTTCCTCCAGGACTGAGAGGCTGAACCCAGGGCCTCATGTGTACTTTGCAAGTACTCAACCTCTGCGCTGCACCCTCAGCCCGTTTCACCACACTTTTTACTATTTTATCTTGAGACAGAGTCTTGCCAAGTTATAGAGGCTGCCTCTGGTCTCATACTCATGATCCTCCTACCTCTGCCTCCCGAGTTGGTGGGATGACAGGCATGCACCACCATGCCCAGCTAACTTGCAGAATCTTATGTGGAAGAATCCTTCTTGAAATGGCTCTGGGAACCCTTGGAAGCCTTCAAAGAGGCATCTATTTTTTTCCCAACTTAGTCAAAGTGCAAAGACTCTGAGCAGCGAGTCTTCCATTATGACTGCTTAATAGTCAAATGAAAATGTCAGATCTCCTGTCCTGAATGGTGGAGTACATTTGCTTCATTCTCAATTCTTTCATGCCATTTAGATGAAATATTTCCTCTCCTTAGCTGTTATTGTCACATGGGAACTTTAACTTTTCCGCTGTCCTTCACTTAACAAATTATATTATAGATCAGAGTAATAGAGATAAATAAGTACAGAGTCCCAAAGGAAAAATTTGAGGACACTTATTATATCTGTCAGGTAAGAAGGGATTTTTAAAAATTCATACCTTGCATTGGGGAGTCAATTTCCCTTGAGATGAGAAGGAATGGGGATTTTTTTATTATTATTTCGAATATAACTGTGGTCTTCTCCTTCTCTTTTCCTTTCATTCCTGACCAAGATAGTCCTAAAATCATTAGGTGAGTGTCCATATGAAGAGGGAGAAAGAGACCACAGTTGCCAAGAGTAGAGTGTCAAAGCTCAGATAGAAAGAGAAGCAACCTAGACAGGAGCAGAGACAGGTGCCTATAATCACCATGACTTGGGAGGCAGAGGTAGGCGAATGGCAGGTTCAAGGCCAGAGGCAGCCTACATAATTTATCCAGACACTGTCTCAAGATAAATATTTAAAAAGGGGCTGGAAGTGCCACTCAGTGTTAGAGTACTTGCAATATATGTGCAAGGCCCTGGGTTCAACTCTCAAGTGCCACTAAAAAAAGAAAAAGAAAAGAAAGAAAGAGGGCAACCTGGTATAGTGGTGGACACCATGCAAGGAGGGTAAGGGCACAAGATGTGAGGCACTAAGCTTAGCACTGAAATTCAGAGAATAATCACAGTGAGAAGGCTGTCTCCAAGGACAAAATGAACCTGACTGAGGGTGTCAGAACCTGTGCAGGGAGAGGAAGCTATCACCATGGAAGAGGATATGACAGTGATTGCAAGTTGCATACATGGGGAAATTGACCTGTATGTAATGGTAAGAGTGAGGGGAGCCATGTTTCTTAACTCTCATGAAAGGCTGCTGCAAATACAGAAAGGAAGACAAGGAAAAAGGACTCTGTGGTGTTGGATTGGAATTAGAAGTACCAGGATGAACTCATAGTTTTCGATCTGTAAGATAGTTGTGAAAATAAGCAAAGGTAATTTAATGAGTATATTTTCTAGCTCTGTCCACTGAGAGAACCTGGGAGCATGATACCCTGTATTAGTCTGTTTTTCATTGCTATAACAAAACACTTGTGGCTGCATAGGTTTATAAAGAAAAGAGGTCTATTCACAGTTTTATAGGCTAAAAGTCCAGGATCAAGCAGCCACTTGGTTTCTGGTTATGGCCTAACTATAGGTGGAATCGCCTGCATCTTCCACTGTGGCATCCAATCCCATCAGATCTCAGAAGCTAAGCAAAGTCGGCTCTGGTTAGTACTTGCATGGGAGACCACCTGGGAACACCAGGTACTGTAAGCTTGGGAGAAGGACCTGGCAACCCACTCCCCCAAAAACAATCAGCCATTGAAAATCCTATGAATAGCAGAGAAGCAGTAATAATACTGTTTCTCCTGTTGTACATAGGGTTGCTATGAGTCAGATACTGACTTGACAACACTTAACAACAACAAATGCCTGCAGCCGTACCTCTGTGGCATCAGACCTTGCAAGCTAAGTAGGGTCAGATCTGGTTAGTAACTGGATGGGAGACCACTTGGGAATACCAGGTGCTGTAGGCTTCGGAGCAGGACCCGGCAACCCACTCCCCCCAAATAATCAGCCATTGAGAACCCTATGAACAGCAGAGAAGCACAACAATAGTGTTTTATCCATTGTATGTAGGGTCACTATGAATTGGATACCAAGTTGATGGCACCTAACAACAACAACATTGGTGGAATCATGACCAGATCGAGAGAGGGGGAGAGAGAGAAAGAGAGAGAGAGAGAGAGAGAGAGAGAGAGAGAGGAAAATGGAGAGAGATATCACATGGCCAGTCAGGAAGACAGAGCAAGGGGATGAAGGGAGTGGCTAGGCTTATACTTTCATGACAACCTAATCATGAGAGAGTTAAAGTAAAAGTTATAATAAAACCAGAGCAATTTAATCAATAATCACTTGCATAAAGTGTATATATTCAATGAAAACATTTGTTAAACAATCATTAAATGCCTTCAGGGGATCAGAACACAGAAGAAATGGAACTTCTGGTCTTACTGATTGGAGGATACAACACAGGTTACTTGCTTAAAGTCTCCCACTCCTCATAAGAGAATGTCAAAACTCTTTGTCTCAAAATTCATAGTATGGTAATTTCTAGACCAAAAATGTTCACTAGAAATATAATGTGAGCCACATAGATAAAAATGTATTTTCTAGTAGCCACACTAAGAATGTGGAAAAAAAGATATATG